>WURV02215163.1:0-10756 GCA_011762755.2 Epimenia babai
CACATAAGTAATACATAAGTGACACATAAGTAATACATAAGTGACACATAAGTAATACATAAGTGACACATAAGTAATACATAAGTGACACATAAGTAACATAAAGTTATAACATTCTTACATTATTATGCCTGCTTACTGTAATTATTCAAAATACAATGAATCTTATTAGATCTGTCGTACCTAGTTGTGCAACTGGGAAATTCCATATTGAAAAATCCAGTAACCCAGTAACAAAGAGGGTATCTGTGTTGGTGATAATTGGCTTTGTTCTCTGGCTTACCGGGGTTTTCCATTGTTGACACAGTGAATGTTTGTATCTACATAGCCTCGATCTTTCTCCTGTACATATCCCGTGTGTGTCACCACCCCTATTCATTGCACCTGATGAACTGCGATGTCTGGGCCACCACTAGCCCTTTATGGGGGCCAGCTTAAGTAAGCCGTAGTTAACGCGATGAACAGATTAACCCGCGAAAAAAAGAGCGTAGCGAAAAACCACCGAGACCGGCGTCTTGAGCACCCCAGTTTTTTTTATTAAAGTATCATTGTATTACTGATATTTATTATATGGCTACCACACCGACCCACACTGAAATTTTATACTTTTGCTGATTCCCACTCCCGCCGAATCTTCTACTTATTTAAACATGGATTTTTGTGATGTAAATGGGGGTTAGCCAATATGGTTCCTAAAAAGCTGGAGAAAAATGCACAGACATCACCATCCGCACAGACATCACCATCCGGGCAGACAACTGACCATCGTCCATACAGGACATTCACAAACACGTACCAGGAGCCGATATATATATCACACACTCCACTCAATGTGATAGAGAGCCGATTTATATCACATACTCCACTAAATGTGATAGAGAGCTGATATATATCACACACACCACTATATGTGATAGCCAATATATATCACACACTCCACTAAATGTGATAGAGAGCCGATTTATATCACACACTCTACTAAATGTGATAGAGAGCCGATTTATATCACACACTCCACTAAATGTGATAGAGAGCTGATATATATCACACACACCACCAAATGTGATAGCCGCATATATATTACACACTCAACTAAATGTTATAGAGAGCCGATATATATCACACACTCCACTAAATGTGATAGTCAATATATCACACACTCCACTAAATGTGATAGCCAATATATATCACACACTCCATTGAATGTGATGGAGAGCCGATATATATCACACACTCTATTAAATGTGATAGCCAATATATATCACACACTCTACCAAATGTGATGGAGAGCCGATATATATCACACACTCCACCAAATGTGATGGAGAGCCGATATATATCACACACTCCATTAAATGTGATAGAGAGCCGATATATATCACACACTCCACTAAATGTGATAGAGAGCCGATATATATCACACACTCCAATAAATGTGATAGTCGATATATATCACATACTCCACCAAATGTGATAGAGAGCCGATATATATCACACACTGCATTAAATGTGATGGAGAGCCGATATATATCACACACTCCACCAAATGTGATAGAGAGCCGATATATATCACACAATCCACTAAATGTTATAGTTACTTATTCACGAGATGAAGATACAACAAAGACGTCGGTCGAGAACGTTTGAAACAGGGCCACTTTACAGGTTACATAACAGGTTTGTGTTACATCACGGCACTACAAGGGCTACCTGGAAGCCCCGTGTGCTGGCGCCGTTTAAGGTGCTTGCCCAAAAAAATCCCACAGATTTCACATCGATGGTAAGACCAGCAATTGACAGAGAATAATACATGTTTTACGAATACATAAACTTGCCAATGGGCAGAGTTTATAAACAAACATGTCACACTAATATGTACAAAACACAGTGATACATACAAAAATGTGACAAAAGTCGGTATTTTTTGCCTTACATGTAGCTTATTTTCAAGTATTTTATACGTACACCCATAAGTTCCCAACTATTTCATGGCATAACCTATCTTATATTTTTTACGGTCAAATTATGACCCAGATAAGATGCCCTGATAAGATGACCCAGATAAAATGACCCTAAAAAATAAGTATGTGACTTCCTGTGTTTTGAAGCAATTTTTGATTTTAAGGTCCAAATGACACGGATCCCAAATAATGAATCATTGATTTTTACCATTTTTATCACATGAGAATATCTATAAAATGAACAAAACTGATTTGACACCTTGGCTTTCACCAAATTTCGACTATCGCGTTTTAGTGAGAAACTAATCAAACATTCCTGACGATAATAGTCACCCAAAATATCAGGCACTTTTATCAATACATTTTTGTTATCAAAAACGAAACATTACAATTCAGGATGGATTACTATTACGAGTAACAGTACATTACAGCTGTAAAAAGTAAAACGAGGGTGGGTGCTGGGTAGGCACATAAGTCTAACGAGTGATAAAGTTAGAGATCAAACGTAAAACTTTTTTCTCAACCTAAGTGATATTATAGATCACTAAGCCATTTACAAAAGAGCTATTTCTCGTTAAAGACACGTGTATCCAATTTTTGTGAACTGTTGACAACCCAATAAATAGACCTGACCCACATTTGGTTTATGCCCATAGTTAGAGATCCTCAGTATTAAAGTATATGAGATATCAAGTTTATATAACCCGCGTTGAATAAAAGCATAATCATAAGTACATTATTGCTGAATTGTACAAAACATATTTACATGCCGTATATATATATCTATTATCTGTACCAAACATCCTGATCAAAATAGTAATCGTGACAATGACCAACTTTTTCAAGAGTACTACTGCCTTCTGCACCCTTATCACCGCCACATCACCGCCACGTCTTAGTTATCTGTTATCAGTTAAAGACCTATATGTTTGTACGATAAAAGAACCACTTTGTGAGTGGCGTACATCAAGGTGTTAAATTCCGTTATTGCTTCCCCTCCCTTTTTTTCGCGTTAACATTGAAGCTCAAATGTTTAAAGACTATATAATTTTTTTTTTTATTTCACATCTAGAAGATAATACGATAGAGGATATCACATGGACGGTTTAACACGAGCCTTTTGGACCTCCGTTCCAGTCAGCAGAATCAAGCACGATAAATAGATATCAACACCTTATGATTGACAAGACATCTTTTTGAATCCAGCATTCTTCAACATATTATTGGAACTTCTATGGGAATTCCCCTCGTATACGTATCTCAAAAATCAAGGTCACGGTCAATACAAACAAAGCACTTATAAGTGCACTGGCAAATGGCAATTTTTTTTCCGTAGGTACTCGCGCACTAATTTTACATCGAGCCAGGTGACCCCTTCCCTCGAGATCTTACTGGCATGGTCTATCGGTCTCAATGGCATGCATTAATACGAGTCTTTATATACATGTGTATTAGTGCGTAGAGATGTAGCTTTGGTCCGTAGCATTAACTTATCAAACGACGACAGTTTGAACCCTGTAGATAGACTTTACGAGCTTGCCTTGTCACGATGCTAGACGTGGTCTCCTTTGGGCGCAATCTGGATATTTCTGTAGAAATAAGACGGCTTACGACGCATGTCAGATCGCTGACGCCCGTACTTCACCATGAAGTACAACGTCATGCACGCCGCGATGATGACCAGAAAGGGCACTAGCACCATGGCAACGATCTCCGTGCATTCTTCAATATAACCTGGAATTATTGACAAACGTGAACATACCGGTAACCATAACTTATAGTACAAAAAAGTAACCAGCAACTGTCACAATACATTAGTTACTTCTCGCTCACAAGTCACGCCCTTTTTCACTAAAAACTGACTTACAAAGCTAGGGGGGGTCCACTTATGAGTGAGATGACGTTTTATCACGGAAAATAAGACTGATTTATCTATTGTGTTGTGTTATTATTTTACAGCATCTCATTCTATAGCGAATGCTGAATACAATGCTGAATGCATATTATTTGGGGCTGAGTAAAAAAACAATCGAATGAAATAATGACGCAGGGAAAGGAAAGAAAATAATAAAGAAATAAAATGTATGACTATAACCCCCCCCCCCCCTCCCCTCCCTTTATTTATAAGGCTATCGTTGTCACTGGTTGGCAGCGTGCCAGGATTGGCAGCGTGCCAGTATGGGCGACGCGCCGGTCAGGCACACGCCACGCGCGTTTGTAAAGCCCGCCTCTCGCGTTCTGCAGTCGCGATACTTGAAGCGGTTTACTGTATTTTATCGGACGCAATGACATCGGCATGAACTTCACGCCGTCTCTGTATCGTCTATTGTCTCGGGGTAGGTATTTCGTCACCAACAAGGCGCACGTTTGCGTCGATACGAGATTTTGTCCGATAACATTTTCTGCGGCTGTGTCTTTGATAGCCGTGTTAAAAAGAGCACTATAAATCAATAAAATTTGATTTAATTTCATAAGTGGCAGAATAGGAAATATGTCTTGAGAAATTCGAAATGGGATGACCTGAGTGGCGCTGGTATCAGAACGACCTTTCTTAATGTCTTACCAGTTACCACAAACCGTGATTTGGCAAGCTGTGTGTGCAAGTGACGATAATTAATTGCACTATTTTAATGTGACGCCATGCCTGGCTGTATTCGCGAGTCATTAGTTACATACGCCAATACTCCAACGGGACTCTTATTAGATTATAAACGACAACAATCTAACAAGTTCACTATTAGTATTTACTACATTTATAGCCATGAAAGGCGATTTTAATACCCCAATAACAATATATAACCAGGTAATGAGCTGTCAACTATTATAATGGCATGAAATAGGTCATTTTATCCTAACAGTCATACTGAGTTACTGACACCAACATAAAACGGGCGTCAGTTGTGTGAACTGAACAGGCCCGTCATCGGCTGCGCGAGACAGAGTCGCGCATTGACAGCAATATCACTAACCCATCCCTAAGTCATGCTACAGTATTTGGCGAAAAAGACTGTCGTAGTCGACGCAATATGCAGGGGATAAGTTAGGGTATACAGACAGCCAGTAAGCAAAGCTAATATATATATTGTCGTACATTACACACTGATTCATGCGGGTGCTCTTATGGTATATGATCCACAGTGTTTTATATAACCAGCTAGCAGGTGGCGGTTGAGAGTGACTGTTGACAGAAGAGTACGTTTGAAGTATTGGACGTTTATAGGGGAGGGAGATCAGTAGCGCACACGGAAATAGTTCGAGATGAATTAGGCCATTCTCAAGGGGATGTAGGGTTATTGCGTGTGCATATTCGGTAGTAGGTATAGTAGGTATAGTGCCCTGGTGTATTATATTACATTACATAGCAATTAGTAAACAACTGCGTAAAAATATGCGGTAGATACAAGGCAATATTGAATGTTCAATAAATACGTAGTAAATAATAAAGTGAAACGTTATAATAATATAAGGGCGGGTAATTGTGGTGTTCTATCGGGTTATAGCGTTTCTTTACTACTTAATGCTGGTGGTTAAATGATTCAAGACGTAATCTTTTGTGGTCTGGTAATCTTTTGTGGTCTGGATCCAAAATATGGGGAAAATTTATGCCACATTCAGATACACCCAGTCAGAAAAACCTGGTCAGACAAACTTGGTCAGATACATCCGGTCCGATAACGCCGTCTAATATACCTGGTCAGATACGCCCGGTAAGACTCACCCGGTCAGATACAACTGGTCAGATACACTCAGTCAGATACATTTGGTCAGATACACCCAGTCAGATACACTCGGTCGGGTACACTCGGTCGGGTACACTCGGTCGGATACATTCGGTCAGATACACTCGGTCGGAAACACTCGGTCGGATACACTCGGTCGGATACATTTGGTCGGATACACTCGGTCAGATACACCCGGTCAGATACACCCGGTCGGATACACTCGGTCAGATAAACCCAGTCAGATACACTCGGTCAGATACACTCGATCGGATACACCCAGTCAGATACACTCGGTCAGATACACTCGGTCGGATACATTCGGTCAGATACACTCGGTCAGATACACTCGGTCAGATACACTTGGTCGGATACATTCGGTCAGATACACTCAGTCAGATACACCCGGTCAGATACACTCGATCAGATACACCCAGGCAGATACACTCAGTCAGATACATTAGGTCAGATACACTCGGTCAGATACACTCGGTCAGATACACCCAGTCAGATAGACTCGGTCAGATACACCCGGTCAGATACACCTGGTCAGATACAGATGGTCAGATAGTATATGGATTATGGACTAGTACCTGAGACAAGCCCTGTACCTGAAGCTTCTGTCACGTTTCTTTTATCCATCCTGCAATACGAGTTTCAATAAAGATTCGATCTGCATGTACCCGTCACTTCGTCGTAATAGTTCGATTTTTGGAAGTGAAATCAAGAAAATCCTGCACACTCAGGATCTCAGGATCCTCAGTCTTGTCAGTGCAAAACTTGTTGCTTTTTCCGATCAGTAAGTGTTACCCGAAGGAATTACTCTAGATTTATAAAGATAATAAGTAATAAAATATCAAAGAACATTTGCAGTGGATATGTCACTTAGCGTTGTGAGGTCAGATAATAAGCAAACTGCAGTTGTAGACAGATCGATCAGTGGGGATATTTTAAAGCCAGTTATTTAGAACATTATACTGAAGATTTTTCTCTGGGCACAGTTGGCAAAATGATTAAATCATTGAACTTAAATCCAGAATACCCTGCATGGATTCCTGCTTTCGCCAGTATACATACGTGGCATATTTTGGATGAAAAGCGCCTTACACCCCATTTACCCATGGGGGCGCTGGGTAACCCTTGTAGTGTGCTTATGTAAGGGCTTTGTCTCTCTATCTCTCTAACATGGCTCTATCTCAGATGCTCTATGATGGCCTCTGTGGCGCTTACCTCTTTCCTATAATTCTGTCATCTCATCATAAATATCCTTCAACAATGAAAGACTTGGTGAAGTGTGAGACACATGTAGCCCGTCTGGGTATTTGGAACTGGTGGAATGAATGTACAGAGATCGAATGTCGGCCAGACTCAGTGGGTCTGTCTGCCACTCCCGCATTGTCTGCCACTCCCGCATTGTCCCCCACTCCAACCCCTTATAAATGTTGTAAAGGACCAGGAATAACCTCCACCATAATGATTACTGTTCTGATCAATCAATTTTTAACTAACCAATTATAGATATATAATTTATAATATATATTTTCTCTCAAACTACTTTGACACAAACATCATGTAGATATGCAGTACTGTTCTCTTTTATGTAATTAGATTGATCTGTAAGGGTCATTTCACTGGCACAGTTATTTTTATTAGAAGTGAATCTTTAACAGATCACATGAGCATAATTTCCTTTGGTGTTCATTAATAACAATGCATTAAAAATTACGAAAATAGACATATAATATATATACATACACATATCTTTCAGTGTGTATTCCCAAACCAATTTATTGGTACTGTGCTACTGTTACATATGTGTCAGTCTGCTTTAAAGGCCAGTGCTTGAAACAGCTTAATACTCTAAACTCAAACTTTCCTGTGCTTAACTGGTATAGAAGTAGGTGTTAATGTTTTATGAAATTCGAGAGTTCCAAGACAACTTGCTCACGGCATATAAATGGACGATCCCATGTTTAATTTTAATCATTGCATTTTGTATTTGTTTTATATTTATAGATCAGAATCATAGGAAATGAAATTAGTGGTACAAAATGATGGCAGGTTTATGCATAAAGCTTAAAAGCAAAAATTCGGTATCAACTAAAATAAAATTATACATCATCAATTTTGACTTTCAGTTTGTAGCAATTGCTACTCCCATTCGTTAGCTTGTATATAATAAAATGTGACGATGATCTGATGATACCTTTCAAAAATTGAGTGATGTTTCATGCGTTAAGCTAAAAATGAAAGGTAAACCTACCTTATATCGCAGCTGGCAAGTTGTAACTCTCTCCGCAATACCGTGGTATCCTATTCAAAGTGGACTCGAGATAGCTAGGTGTACGGATATGATGGATTAAAAATGCGCTCAATGGTAATTCAGTGTTGGTGGCGGCGATAGTTGACTGACAGGTATAATAGTTAAAAGTAATGGTTACTCGAAAACTACTGTGTGAGCAGCGACTTAGGTAAAACCATACCTATTTTTGATTATCAGCTGATCCGTCGTAGTCTGCACTCGGCAGCCACTTGCGTAATGACGTAATGTGCACGACGTATAAACCAGGCCGATTTTATTTTTTTACTATTGACTATAAGTAACTACAGTATTAAGTCATGATCTCTCGCCTATTTAGTTCGACCTTTTAGACGACGGAACTTTATCTTTAGTAATGTTTGCAAAGGATTAACACTTCAAATTATTAGTTACAGAGGTTCTTGATGGAGGGGACCCTGTGGATGTAATGTATTTAGATTTTAGTAACGCATTTGATAAAATTTCTCATTGGCGGTTGATAAATAAATTGGGGGCATATGGGTTTGGTGCTGAAATAATTAAGTAGGTTGATGAGTAACTTGGTGGGCGAAAACAAAAAGTGTTTTCAGATGGGGGTTGAATCGGAGGGTCAAATGTGCTTAGTGGGGTACACAAGGGATCAGTTTTAGGTCAAATATGATTTGCTGTACATCAAGGACATAGAGGAAGTTGTCAAAAGTAATATATCGAAATTTGCCGATGATACCAAGGTTTTGGGAGAATTGGTAATATTGAAGACAGTGGGATCTACGGAGAGATTTAGATAACTTTGAATGGAGTAAAGGGTGGGGAATGGTTTTTAATGGCGAGTATAAGTATAAGACTTCATCTAGGTTTTAATAATACTAAATATAATTGTATGATAGGTGGTGTTGCGGTATTTGTATCAGAAGAGGAAAGGAATCTTGGTGTATTGATTAATAAAAGTCTAGTTAGTTGTCGTCAGTGTACAGTGTATTGAGGCGGCCAATAGGCCTGCAGCGAATGAGATTCTTAGTATTATGAATAGGTCAATTACATATAATTCTACAGGTGTCATAGTAAGATTATAAAAGTTCATAGTAAAGCCACATTCAGATTACTGTGCGCAGGCATGGAGACCTTGGTTGCAGATGGATATAAGTTTGCTGGAAATGTTCAGAGGAGGGTAACTAGTACCTATGGTACCAGGCCTAGCTACGTTTAATTATTATGAAAGTTTAAAGAGATTGAATCTGGCGATATTGGAGACTATGAGAGCAAGGAGTGATCTGATTGAGGTATATAAGATGGTGCACGGTCTGGATAGAATATTCGTTCGATTCGTGAACGATTGGAACAAATTGCCGGAAGAGGCGGTTGCCGCAGTCATTGAATGCTAATAAAGGCTATGTCGAAAGATATTTGAAGTGACGTACGGAGGATTACAAAAGTCAGTGAAGATACCTTCTTTCTCGTCGCCGGCTGCCCTCGTGGCCTCACAGAGATAAATTCGTATTAATTAACAACGTGGAAATATTATAAACCAAGCAACGATAGTAGTGGGTGTTAGACTGAACCACTTACAAGGAATAACTGTCTAAACTAAGCTATATTTACGCGGTGAGACTAAACTGAACTTACGACAATGAGACGACGTCGCACACGCGTCGCCCGCTAGTTTCGTACTGTCCGTCATGATGCGGGGCGCGCGTATTTAGTCATGTGACAGTATACGACACAAATGATGCAATTTTCATAGGCCGTTTACACTCGCATATTTATATCTGACATTATTATCGTTCATCGTGAAAGCGATCACATCAAACATCACGGAAATTCCACCACGGCGTCTGTGCGTCCGGTCATCAGATTATAAATACGGAGGGCAGCTTGCAGTCGACACACTTATATAAATTCCACACACGTACATACACTTACAAGTTAACAGTTACACTTTCTTCTCGCAGTCACAAACACGAACCGTGAACGTTATTTAGTTACATTCATCGCTTTGTTGTGATTATGTAATAATAAATAAGATAAATAAAGAACACACTGTCGTGGTAATAAAAATTAAATACTACGACTTAATATCTTCAGATACTTTCCATTGATTAAATGCTACGTCTCACGACAGTCAATGTAACCTATTGGTTTCCGGTGTGACCTTAGGGTTAGAATTAGTCATATTGAATTTACGGTTAATTTACGAATTGTTTCGGTAAATTTGGCTAAATTTTTTTGGTTTAAACCTTTTTGGTGGAAAAAAATTGTGGTATTGCCTTCCAATATTTTGATGTTCTAGGAACTATTTTTCTATATGTCAGTATTAACGTGATGTTGATCGGGGTAGCCAATGTGGTTCTTTGAATAGCTGGAGAGAAATGCATAGCAATGGCGCTCTACCAACTGAGTAACAGAGCAAGCTCCCTTTTATGCATTTAGGCAGGCCAGTATGTTAAACACCGTGATTGAGAACCACTGATTTTATTTTTATTCTTTATTATTTACAGTAGATTACTCATATACCCTCCTAAATGTAACTAACTATATATACGTAAAGCCCGTTGTCCACTTTTTAGTAATCTATACTACACATCTATTTATTTACAATAATTGAGAGTAACTATGAGTTACAGAACAATGGAATATACGACATTAAAAAGTGTGCTATATATGCTATATAAGTGTGCGACTTTGCCTGCATAGGATTTTCCTTTTTCCTTTTTCCTTTTTCCTTTTTCCTTTTTCCTTTTTCCTTTTTCCTTTTTCCTTTTTCCTTTTTCCTTTTTCCT
>WURV02215185.1:0-10755 GCA_011762755.2 Epimenia babai
AGATCCCCCAAAACAGATGTAAACGTTCTTCACAAATAACGTACGCATTTGGTATGGCAAAGAGATATGGGATAGATCTGGCGGCAAACAATGGTTCAAAAAAGAGAAGGAAACCTCCCAGTTTTGATGACATTAACCGCAAACAATACAAGAATTAGGCTTCACTTGGAACCACACAGTTTTCGGTATACACAGGTTCCCGTATTTATATAGGGGTTTCACTGGTGTTTTCAACTCATATCAATTAAAAATTATTGGCAATTTGAATTTCCATTAAATGAGCTTATGCTTATAAATTAAGATTGTCGACCATTGCTAAATATTCAAAGTGATAAAACTTTAATAGGTTCAATAGTTTTATAAACACATGTACAACTCTCAGTACTGCACTAATGTGAAGGCTATGTATTAAGAAGGGCCAAACAGAGGTATAGTCAGAGCAAGATCGTGGTAAAAGTGAGGTATATCTCTTAACAGCGAGTCACACAATAGAGGCTATCAGATGCTGTTTCCTATGGATGTTTACGGCAGCTATTCAGTGCAGATACAATACATTCCACAATTACATATAACGAATTAAAGATATCAAACATCTACACACTTTAGAGGCGGGTTTACTCCAGCAATAGGCATGACTTGCTGAAGATCATCACAGTAAAAGTCGACCAGTAGACAGTTTGGAATGCGCAACCTTTCGGTACCCCTACAACTTGACTCATTGCTTCCCCTATTATGAACTAAATAGAAACAAAAGAGCGTTAAAGATGGGAAAACTTTCAAGGAAGTCGAAGGGCCTGTGAGACTAGTGGTCCTTGAAATTAACAATAAATAATATATAAAATTAACAAAAAATGATATTTAATCACAAGTTTACAAAATTACCTGGAATATTTATATAATGACTCATAATTGTTTGCAATTCAGTACCAGTGCTTGTAAAATTCACTAGACCTTAGTTATACTTACATGAATGATGTCGGGATAGAATATATAATGAAAGAAATACCAACACACCGGAAGAAAACATCTTTCTATAGTGACTGTAGTTGAATTATTGAACTCTTTTAGTGATAGCTATATCTTAAAATATACTCCCGTTAGAGAATTTGGCGACTTTCTTATGCAGATGCAATACCTTCAATGTATTACATGACTAACACTATATATTTTTTCTACAAAGGCATAGATGTAATATCCTTCAACTAATTTCATCGACAGCCACGCCGCAAAATAATGTTATACTTCAGGTAAAAAGTTTTTTCGGCGTCCACTTGCAAAAACTATACATGCCGAATTGCGCTTACAGGATATACATACCTAGCGTTCAAAAATGTAATTATTCTCATTAGGTATATGTAAGAAATATGGTGATAAGTGCTATCATACTCGTGTACAATATGAATAGCCCTATCGAGCTCAAAAAGCAAGAAAAATTCTAGAATAACACCATTTGAGACTAATTGAATTCATTTATGAATGAGCTTTTGCATGCATGATAAAATATTGTGCCTATCAAAATCTATAGTTTATGAAAAGAAATATGTTAGATTTAAACTGCACAAATAGCACTGCTGTCTAATACACTTTAAATCAATAAATACACTTTTTTTCATCTCAGAAGGACTGGTGGTATCCTAGGTTTTTTTACTGAAGGCATTTTAGCAAAATGTGGTGCAAAAGGTTTTTTCGGGAGTATAATACAATAAATTATGGTAAAAACAGTCATCCGTGTCAGTGATCGTTTATTTTATACAAGTGACTGGTTTTAGCCGGATGCGTTTGAGGCTAAGGCCACGCTGTATAATGAGAGCCGTAATAATATTTTAATGATATGCAATTTTGAGAAAGTAATAAATGCAGTTATATATTGGAGATCCGGGTTTAATGATAATGTCCTGCTCATAGAAAATCGGTTAAACGGACAAATTTGTTTCAAGTAAGTGTCCGTGATGTTGATAAAATGTTCAACAACCGGACCGGAAACAATAGTCATAGGAAAAAACTTATACCTCTGATGGGACTAGAACCCACGATGTTCAAATAACCAGTCGGGTGTTCTACCAACGGAGTTACAGGAGCAAGCTTTCTCCCGTGCATTTTAGCTTGCTCTCCAATCTCCATCGTTATTAGCCCACCGGAGCTTCTGCTCGGTGAGTTTTTCTGAACGGACTTCATCCGTCCATCCCTCTGTCAGATAACATTTTCTTAAAAATCTTCTCATAAACCATTAATCATAGAGCCTAGCCATTTGGCAGATATTATGCATGAGCCAGTCTTTGGATTTGCTAAGCTTTTCATTATGTGATCAGGGGAAGTAATGTCAGCCATTGTATGTATTTTCAATTAAAAAATCTTCTTAAGAACCGCTTGTCACAGAGCTCTGCAATTTGGCAGATGCTATCCTTGGGTTGGTCTCTTTTAGATTCGTTAAGCATGTCATCATCAGAGAAATGGGAATTAATTTTGGGCGATATTTGTATTTTCTCTTTAAAAAATCTTTTCAAAAGTCGCTTGTCGCAGAGCTATGCAATTTGGCACATATTATCCTAGGAATGGTCTCTTTTAGATTTGTTAAGCATATCATGAAACCAAAGGGGGGTAATTTCCGTCAATATTTATTATGTTACTTCTCATTACTTCTTAATTTCTCAACAAGCTTAAATTTTCTAAATGTTTTTAATGTTCCAGAAAAGTATTTTTAGGCCTCTTTTGTCATTTGTTTTAATATCTAAACCAGTGTTTTGATGCTTCTTTGGCCTCTTGTTTTAAAATCTGAATGAGTGTTTTGAGGCCTATTGACTTTTTTGTTTTAATATTTGAGTGTTTGTAGGCCTCTGGCCTTTTCTCATATACGGATGTATGTGTTTTTAAGCTTGTTGGCCTCTTTTTTTCATGTGCAGAGGCCTCTTTGGTGTTTTGTTTTTCCTTTTTTGCAGTTTTTGTTTAGTTTTGTATGTACTTTTTAGTCAGTTTTCCAATTGTTGCCATATAAATATTTTGCAAACTTTAAGTTTCCACTTATATTCAAGCATCGCAAGTGACATCATTCGACAATCAATATTCTTTCTATATTTTTTGTTTTTGTTTATTTTTCTTCAATAGTCCAGTAAACGTCTTGAGGCTATTCAGCCTCTTCCTTTGTTTAGCTGATTTATAAAGAAGTCCGAGGACTCTTTTCCCGAAGTATACTAATAATTAACAGATATTCACAAAAAGATATACCTTTTATAAAAATAATATAGACATTTCATCCATAGTAAATATATATTTAATACATATCTACACATTTATATACGTTTTATAAAAAACATATACATATTTCATACACCTTTATACTACTTATGAACATGCTGAACAATATATTTTGTTATAATATTTCAATTCATTTTCAGGTTAGAAATAAACAGAACAACCTCATTACCTCCTATTCGTAGTGTCCTCATGTAGAATTTTTCTAGCTATTTTAAAGTCTCGTAAGACTGGTAAATAATCTATTCTAGCTTGTAATATATTCCACATAATTGATCCAGCCATAGAAATACATGACATTTTTTAAACATCCTCACTTTAATATTATTGTCGTTTCTTATGTTGTGAAACTTAATAGATAGGCCTACCTTTAATAGACAACTTTTACCTATTTGGTGGTAGCCTAATATTTTTTGAAAACATTATGCATCTTCATGCAAGTTTTTATTTCACTGATATCGTAATGCTAAACATTTCGATTTGTAGAACAATACAATCATATAGGCATAATTAATACAGTGTTTGGCCTTTTTCTGAAGAAGCCTACATACAATAATTGATGCAATTTGAACGTATATCCCCAAATTTCACTGCAATGACATAAATCCGGTAATATTAAAGTCAACTATAACATAAGTAGGGCACAATGTGGTAGCAATCACTGACACATTACAGAGTGTAGAGGTATCCTTATAACTTAGTTTCAATATGACTGATTTGATTTTTCCAGGAAAGACTGCTATTGAAAAACACTCCTAAATATTTTACCACATTTATTCTTTCTTAGAGATCTCACACAATGTCTATGATCACGTCGTTGTCATTATTAATCACCAGCAAATGACAATCATTATTCCGCTGTCGCAATTGTGACCATTAGTGAGGACAACATCGACACAATAGAAGAAAAATGGAACATGTCCACCAGTATCACTATGGAATCTGTAAATAAAACTATCCCCCAATAGATATCCGTAGTAGATGGAACCTTTCATTGATGAACCAAAAACTCAAGAGGATTGCAAAAAAGAAATTGAATGTTTAAAAAGCTGAAAAAAACTGGGGAACAAAATGATATAAAAGAGTTAAAAAAATTCAGAAAAAAGGTGAAATCACTAATACGCAATATCATAATAGCAATATTAAATCAAGAACATGTTCTCTAATGATGATGGTCAAGAGACGATGCGGATTAATAAAAAGTTCTAGTATTACATAAAATCCAAAGGCCATGAGAGGACAGGAGTCTTCCAGCATAGGGTAAACGGAACTAATTGCTCTTCAGATAAGGATAAAACAAACAGTTGTGAACAGTTTTTTATTAGCATTTACAAATAAAACAGCCTTTTTACCTCATACACACTATATCGCGACAAAAGAATAGGTAAGATATGTTTCTCGGGTAGTGGAATTGCAAAACTGTTACGTAATGTGAACTTGAACAAAGCCAATGGTCTTGACAATATCCAATCTAGAGTATGGAAAACTTTACTGATATAGTTCTTCCAGATCGTCTTTAGGCCTACATTATCTTAGAAAAACTGCTATAGTAGCCACTTTTAAGGAAATAGCAAAATATATCTGCTATATATTAAAAATCTAACGGAGAAAACCCAGAAAATTATAGACCTACCTCATTAACATTTGTTATATGCAAAATTATGGAAAGCATCGTATGCAACCATGTAATTCAACACTTAGATGACAGCCAAAATATTGGTGGAACACCAGCATGGATTCAGAAGCAATCAAAGCTGTAAGACTTGTCACCTCATGCGAAGGTATAATACATGACCTTGACGACAGAGGCACGCAAATAGATGCAATTATTTTTCATTCCACAAATTATTTGACAATGTGTGGTACCGATAACTCTTACTCGAACTTGAGAAATAAGGCATAAGCAAGAATCTCTATTGGATCAAATCATGGTTGGTAAATAGGACGTAGTGCATCACTGTTGATGGATAAAATTCTGAAAAAGTCACGGTCAAGTCAGGTGTTCCCCAAGGGACTGACCTAGAGTGACTAAGGTTTTTACTGTAAATCAATGACATCAGCTGGAATTCCGATTTCAAACTTTCGCGGATGACAGTCTCCTATACAGAGAAAAATTAAAACTCAATAGGATGTAGACATACTCCAAGATCTAAAGTAATTGGGCTGAAACATAGCAAATGTCTTCTAGCAGTAAAACCTGCCAACCACTAAGATTCCACCGTGGAAATAAACCAAAGTTTAATGGTCAGTAGGCCCTACACCACTCTTACAGAAGTTGACCAGCACTCATACTTAGGAATAGAACTAGATAGCTATTTTCATGGGATAACTATTGACCACATAAATAATACTGTCGAGTATGACTGTTTGTCGAGACATCGGGTAGGGCTCATATGGGTGAGACTGTATAACAAATAAAGCATCAAAATCATAGGTTTTAAGGAACAAACATTCACAAGCATGGTAAGACCACAGCTAGCATATGCATCCTCTGTATGGCACCCCTATCAAACTAATCTTATTAAGCAAATAGAGAACATCCAAAAGCTAGTCATTTTGTAAAACACAACTTCAGTATAGAACCATGCACAGTAACATCACTTCTCAAGGACCTAAAATGGCAACCTCAACAAAAACGTAGACGGATAGCCAGACTAACATGGATGCACAGCAGAATTAATGGCAAAATTGCTATCAGCATAGTGGCTAGACATGTTTTCTTTCTATAAAGGATTCTATATCTACATTACATACTCATCCAGGAATAAGTAACCGGGAAAGTAATTTTGCAAGGGGCTTGTTTTTGTACTTAACAAAACAGGCATGACTAGAAATCAGCAAAATATGTTTATAAGATACGCCTTCTGATAAACGCATACACATTTGGCTTTCCCCGTACGGTTAAACAAAGCAACACGAGTGGCAACTCTATTCACACAGATTGAGAGTAGTATTAGTATAGATAGCCCAGAAACACGCAACATCATTTCCCAGTTCCACCGAAACCGCTCATCCCGGTGATGGGCACGCTAGTAGCATTACTTGTCCTTTAGGGATTATCGTGATAGATGTAGATCATCAGGCTAGGCCTAAGACCTAAAATGGAGCCACGGAAGAAAACAACACCTAATATGCAAAAAATCGGAACATAAAATTCAGCTTACTTCTTAGTGTTGCATAATTCAGTATTTTCTGACTGTAAATTTAGCAGAAATCTATAGAGGTGGTGCTCCCGAGATCACGTGGTAAAATCGGTAAACTTGTGATTCTGCGATAACCGCGGGGAAATCAGGTTAAAAGCAACAAGTGTCGATTTTGAAATAGCCCTCTATAAAATCAGGTCACAAGATTTCAGGTTTCGGTTTGCAGAAATATAAATAGTCATGCACAATTTTCGAATGACGTTTCTTGCAACATTTTGTGGAGAAACCAGTGAACAGTGTGTGATACATGAAAGCTTTCCTTGACTATTTTGAATATAATACACCTGCCAGTCTTATTGATAACTGCTTACTGATTGTCTTATTTTATTCACTGCTGTGTCACTGGATCGGTAATTCGCTAAATTGGTATCCTCAACTCGTCGCTGCCTTTCAGCCAACCATTTTATTACCATGAGGTAGGTGTACCGTATATCGGAATTTTGCCAATTCTTCCTTGATTATTATATTAACCAATATCATGGAGATTTCCAATACACTGACAGACTTCAATGTAAACCTGATACATGGATGTAAGCCTATCGATGAATGAATGGGCCAGTCTGTGTTATTGATCAACATAACCAGGACTTTTCTTTGAGTGGTAACTAGTATTTCTATGAAATTAGTTTTCTCGCGAGTATTTCCTCCATTTTACCAAGGTATTGTATTGTGTTTAGTTTGTAATTTTGGTAATTTTTGCTCATCAGGCGCGAATATTACGATTTTTAGATCAAGGATTTAACATTTTCTGGGTTAAACATTCTCTGACCTGTTATCTTGGCATTTAGGTTCATAGCAGACAATGAATATTCATTATTATCCTCATTTTTAGCCAATAGATAAGAAGATTAGGCCATCAGTGTCATCAGTCAACATGACCCAGACATTTCGTGTTTTGAGGGTTCCCCAAACTACGCATTTACAAATTGGTTTTCCGCGAAGTTGCCACTATTTTCTCCATTTTTATCTAAGCCTTGCCTCAGTTTGACAAAATATGGTAGTTTCTGCACGTCTGATCAGACCTATATGATTCAAGAGCTATGAGGTTGGTCTATTATTCAAATGTATTCTTAATCCTTATAACAGTAAATACTGGGTGATCATTTATGTCTACAAATTAATACGTACTTATAATATGTATGACCTAATATCCACTAATTTCAGAGCATAAACAAAAAATATTTTCAATATCTGTGTGTATTTTCTAGATTTTTAATCTATCTTAATCTATCTTAATAAAACAGTTTCCGGTAATGTAGATATAAAAATTTGGGCAAAAATATGATATTCAAAGATGTTTATGATAAAATATTATCCTCGAATCTATTAATTGGGTTGTTAGTGGCAAACCGATGTGGGGGGGCCAGAATTTGATGCGATGGTGACAGACCGCGGGTTTTTCAAGAATAAGTTGAGGATGTGCAAAAGGCAAAGTAAAAAATATGAGGCTGATGTAATTGCAAAGTCCCTGATGGAGGGTACTCCAGATGTGTTTTGGAATAAGGTTAATAGCGTGCAGGGAAACGGCGTGTGTACACCGAGTAGCATTGAAGGTATCTCTGGTAATGAAGGGGTTGCTCATATGTGAAAAGACCATTTTGAAAATATTCTGAATTGTATCGGTAATGATGCTTGTAAACAAAATGTGTTAGAGTATATACATAGCTTACGGTAAGTGAAAAATTCATTGAAATTGGCATTCCAGCATTTGATGTATTAATGTGGAAAGTTTGTTTCAAAACCCAGCAGCGGTTTTATAATTCGGCAAAAAGGCTGGTGCGAAACCTAATGCAAAGTGATCGAAGGTACTGGTCTTTGATAATGTCACGATGTGAAAGTCTTTTGTACCTATTCCCATGACATTGTAGTATCATTCAATTACTATTTTTTGTGGGTGTTTTTTGAGGTGGTTGTTCTACTTTTTCTTCTTTTTTTCTCTTTATTACTATGGACTGCTATATGCTATAATATATGGTGTGTCTGATTTAAATAAATAAATTAATTAATTAATTTAAGCTCTCTTTTGTTATTGTATATGCAATTTTGTCTCCAGTCAAACTCATGAGCAACATGTCAGCCATTGGTCAATTTTTATTCATTTATTTATTTGTTGTCATTGTTGGTTGGCTTTAATGCAGTCTACGGCTAAATACTATATATTCCAATGTAAGTCGACTGGTAATTAAGCTGGGTTCGATTTTTCAGCCTCAAATATCAAAGGTCTAATTACAGACCTCATGAAATATTCGGCATTTAGCACAATGTATCTACATTATAAAAAATGCATCATGAGTCATATAAATATACACGCATTATACATTTTAGCCAAATCACCAGCGTTGGACAGTAGTTCACAATATTTTAAATATATTTTTAAAGACAATTCAATTCAAACTTATTATTCCTCTCTAACAAAATATATGAATGTATATAAGGGCCTTGGACTGTTACTCGATGAGTTTCTCCTCATAAAAATTATGTTTCCATCATTTGTATGTACCGTACTGGCCGCCATTTTAGTCGCAGCATCATATAAGTCGCACCCCTTCTTTTGAGCACCGATATCCTCCCTTTAAATTTTTCTTTTAAAAAATAATAAAACATTTGCAACAACATTGACTTGCCTTTTTTTGTTTACAAACTGAAATCGAAACTGTCAAAATAGACAGAAAGTAGGAAGTGGATTCATTGATTTACCCAATTGGGTCTGTGGTTCGAGACTTATTGACAATAGGGCCCTAGCAATTATCGCCTTTGTTTTTTTACTTCGATGTACTTGCACCTGGAAGTGATTTTGACGGCTGATAGCGTCTGCAGTTGCGCAAATAATTCGAAGCTAATATTGTTAAAATAAATCAACTGTAACACAATAATAAAGAAAAATTTTACAATAGCATAAATTTCTTGCAATAAAAGTCACTTTCGAGTACATCGATTTAAATTGCAAATTCGTCTGCAAAAGTCTTACGTGATTATTATTGGACAAGATGATCACGTTACACATGCCTAGTGGGTCATGTGACTCAGAAACACAAGCCAGTCGAAAACATTTCATCCTAAGATTTAAGCGATCGCCTTTGGCGATCGTACTTTTACTCTCAACTCTGCTCCACTCTACTAGTTAATTAGTTTTCTTAGTTCACATTGTGTAAATATTTACATTGAATTCTTCATAATTCAAATCATCGCGAGTATGTCTATATTGTACAAGTTTATACTAGTGTAAAACCACCACTGGGTATTGCAGTACTCCTCAAACAGCACATAACTTCATTAGTTTGTTTTAGCTAGTAACATTGTAAAGTATCGTTGACATCATCCTTTCATTATTAACCAAGGGATTATTCGGCACTCTAAAAAATGCTTTATTATTATTATTATCATCCTGAAGGCGGAGTGAGGCTGTTGAAGTACAGTGATTATAAGTATCATTTGAGCCAATAGGAAGCCTAAATGCTGGAATGGCGCCACTCATGTGACATATCATAATGACCCAGACAGTTTGCTATCTGGGGTTTTTCCGAGAATTTAGTTTTCAGCGTTGATGACATTTTGTCAGTTTTAGCTCGCTATTTCGACATGGCTATTATGGTTGTGTGATCTTTGGCTTATGATTTCATACTCAGAGTCATGAGGTAGATTCTTTAGTCGTGAATAATCTTATTCTGACAAGGATTGATTTGATCAAATGACTACGTCGAATTATTCACGAAAAATTGTTTACACGATATTGGTATAATTGAAAAATTGTTATTTTATGCTTGGCATAAGTCAGTGGCTGTTTCGCAATGGGACATTTGTAGACTTAAAAAACAGTCATCATAGTGTGTTTACGAAGTGTTCATGGTCCGAAGTGCATTCATGCCTGTGATATCTGATCCATTCCCTTTCATCACATTATAATAAATAATAATAATACATTTGTTTGGGAGGCGCCCTAATAACTAGTATGTCTCTAAGCCGCCCATATAGATTTCGTGTGATAACTGATTATATTGTATAACACAATATTAAGTAAATACAAGTAAATTATTGCCTAACACAACAGTTAAATGGCATGAAATAACTAATTATCACACATAACATGATAAAAATACATTTAAGTTAAATCATAGCCTAACACTTAAGAAATCACTATTTTAATTGCTTCAATGCTGTTGTCAGTTTTCTGTGTAACATGTTTAAACCCATATGTATATCGCTGTATTATTTTATAGTACTGTTTATATCGAATATGTATGTAAATCAATATAAATTTCTGCGCTTATAAATTTCATTATAATTAACGGGGGGGGGGGGGGGG
>WURV02215196.1:0-10755 GCA_011762755.2 Epimenia babai
TGAAATGGAATGAAATTCTATTAGATTTTAAGTGCCCTCCCAATAACATGTCAATCAAAGACTCCTCACAAATTTGTACTATAGGCTTATGTTTAGAGTGACAGATTACAGTTAGTAATAATCGTACTGAGAATCTTATAAATGGTTGATAAAAACCGCTCCAATTGTCCAAAAAAGCGGTTCTTCGTTAACTCATCTTCGCAGCTGGAAAGAAAAGCACAGAAAAACCAATACGTCAGATGAGTCTACGAGTACAGGTTTATTTCTGTGGATTTCTTTCCAGCTAATCCGAAAAACCACATTGTCTACCCCAATTAACGTCGTCTCCGTACAAAATCTCTCGATATAAAAACCACTTCTCTTTCGGAGATTCATAGAGGCAATAAATAAGACGCACAAATACCGAGGAAAATACGGGATTAGACGAGAAAAGCCGGGTCGCGGTGAAAACCCATAGCTTACCCGTCCGTCGGAAATGACTGCGAATTTCGTCGTTCGATACGTCGCCCGGTAAATTCCGAACGCAGAGCGTGTACGTGCGGTCAAGGTCGATATGATGGCTCGGCGCGGGGGCTATTTCCGCTAACGTCGGCTGCGCCTTAACTTCGTGTTGCCTTTTTGGAATGAACGGTTTCGACGTCTTAGTCGTAGCGATCGAATCTCTGTTGGGTATGAACGGTTTGGACACGGTTTTTTTCTTGTACGTCGACGCCATCCTGCATTCCTGTTTATGATATTGCTGAGTTAGCTCCCCTGGGTCGTTGCGCTGGGCCGTGTCGGCGGGACACGGAACGGACGTGCCGCTGGGCGCGTACCCTTTAAACGTCTGCGTCGCGTTCCGCGGTGGAATCGTACGCGTTTTGATTGCTGCCTGTTTTTCCAGTTTGGGCATCGGGAGATCTTCAGCTTCGTCGTCTGCTGATGAAAAAAACTGATCTTTATACGACGGCACTTGCCGTATAGCCAACACAGACAATCGCTACACAGACAATATTTTCAATGAGACTTGCCCCACTGCCCAGATATGATAACGGTATTTGGATACACTTGCCCACTGCCCCGTTACGATAACTACCCTTAAACCTGCCCCCACCACCCTCTCACATTATCAGCCACATGTCCAACTTGTCAAAATACATGCTCCACATTAAAATTGACAACAAAGGCATGTACATTCATCAGATACGACATCCGCACAACTGTACTGGTCGGAAATGACGTAGAAACTTCGTACAAACCAGTATGAGTGGACAGTTGAAGAGCGGGACACAATTCGAGTGGGAGCGGTGAAGGACACCGGTCAAGTGCCTCCTGCAAGGGACATCGCATTGAATAATTTACCTATATTAGCGTCGTGGACTTCTGTGGCGATAAGGTCAGCAAAAACGACATATCGTAAATTTCCCTGTAGGGGGAAGCGGACAGTCAAATGTTAAGAGTTCTTGACTCGTAACTGATAGGTCGTGGGTTCGAAAGCGCCCGCCAGCTATCGACTCTTCTGTGATGATCCTCAACATGTCATTTATTCCTTTGTCATTACTAAAGTAGATCTGTATCTAAAATAGTGAGATGAAGTTATCGTATTTGCGCTGAATATCTGCAATAAACATTCAGTGACATTGCAACAACCATATCGCAGGCTCGGACTTGTAAAGGGCCAATAATTACCTAATAAAGGCTTAATCCAGCCCAGCGCATTAGTATGTACATACGCGGTGACGGAATTATCATTCCAGGGTTATGATGATGTGCTTCGCATAATACCAAGTTTTGAGATTTAAAAACTGGGCATTCTTGTTTGTAATTACTTTTCGAATTAAGGATTGGGACAGTGGATCAGTGCACACCTAGGACGTGAAAATTGTGAATAGTGGAATGGGGAGTAAATACCTAACGAAAGCTGTAATAAATTCAAGCAAATATAGGGCTGCATCATAAAAGAAAACTGTTCCAAAATGAGACAATTGTCCACATTTAGGAATTGTTCATAAGTCTGAACAAATATATCTCATTGTTAAAATCGTTTTCTCCATCATGACATCGTGATAATGGGATATAAATATTCATTTGCAACTACAATCCTCGAAAATAATCCCCTATGACTAGCTAAAAAATAAACATTATATTTACCCAATCGATTTTACAAAATATATATCGACTGAAATAATAGAGTATTCCAACACTAGTTAATTTTGTGCATAAATTAGAGAGGTTTGGTGACGTATGGCAAGAAGAACGATTCGGTATTAAAAGACGACATTCCCGCATCGACTGACATTATCCAAGCGCTTTGGCCAAATTAAACAAGCGCATTTTGCCGTGATGTCGCTGTCAATCAATATTACGTAATTCGTAAAGAATTTCATACCATTTTTATGTGAAATTTTCTTTCTTTCCGACAGCTAACGTTTAGGATCTTTTGACAATTACATGTTCAATGAACGCTCATCAAAACGCCTTCCCCTAGTGACCTAATGACCAATCAGATTGCAGCAAGCAACAAATTGACGTAAATCTTTCTTAGAAGGTTAACTCCTGACATAATTAAATCTGAACTTGCCGAAATTATATATATCGTAACTCAGTTAGTCTTTGCGTGTAATAATTTCGCCAATTTAAGTGATTTAAACAATTTATTTGTTGTGTTCAATTCATTTATTAAATTCTTCTAAGTGGCTTTCTCTCAGAAAGACAAAAAGTAGCACTATTTGAGACTAAGTGCAATTTTAATGACAAAATCCGACGCATATGAACAAAATGCTTCTCGGATGTGACGTGGAACTTAACCAGTTAGCGTAATAGTTGCAGAAAAAAACTCCATAATTCTCCAGGCAGATAAAAGACATGCATAGGTATCTAAGTATGTAGTTATGCAATTGTCAGTGTCCTAATACACGAAATAAAAATACACAGAGTCTATTGGAAGTACGACTAGTATTCGTACATGGACTATAACAGTGTGTAACTCTTTACAGATTATAAAAAAGTCAGGGAAACAAAGGCACACGGCCATAAATATGAGATGTACAGAGAAAGTTTAATATATATCGAAATAACTTTGTGAAACACCGCCGCAAACCATAATTCGCAAGCAGAGCCGCACCGTCACTTTTGTGGAGCCTCGGAACTACGGGAATTGTGACCCACTCAGACGGAATCACTCCTTAAATCGACCGCACCCGTCTTGCATATTAATAAGACTAGTTATTTTATGTATTTGGTGCTGCCTTGGCCCTTTATCATTTGAGTTCTTCCTCGATTGACCAATAAACAGTAAATCTTACGATGAATTTAACATATATATTAACTTGTAACTTCGTCTTGGGGCCTCCTTGTATTCAGTATCACATTTTAACGAGTGATTTACTCAATGCTTCCGTGTCCTTCAGGGGTTTGGTAAAACCGATTAACGCCTTCAGTGGCACCACTTTAACTGAAGAATTACTTTTGTTGATTATTATCGCGTAATAAATGTGTAAGGGCATTATGTAAGGTAGGCTACTCTTCATTGTATCCAATTAAGCTGTTAAAATGATATCCACCTATTTTAGTCAGGAGAAAAGAAACTATTTTTTTTGCGTCGTCTCAGACAAACAACTCGAAACATTGTACGTGTTTTAATCAATTAACTGATTAATTTTACGTTTCATATTTTAGTACAGTAGACGATTATCCGTTTTAAAAAAACGGGTCTCATAACGTGATCAGTTCAAAATAAACGTTTATATAACGAAATATCCAGTAACATTTTCAAAATAGCACGGAGTAAACACCGGATAGCCGCCCATTCATCCTTACCACCAGTTTCGTCTTATCGTTCCATAGTTTCTAGAACTAAAAATCATATTACTAGATTTGATGATATTAGATTATTTTTATTTGAATAATGCTGCGCGTAAAGGAACGAACAGGAATTTGTGAGGACGGCGCTATACAAGGCATGACGGGATATGATTCCGACTGTAACGCAAGCTGTTACACAATAATGATTAGAGGATTGAATGTGCGATATAAGTAGGCCGTTTGTCTGGAGACGTTCACAACTGTCTGCCCACACTGAGTGGTTTTTACGACTACAAAGTAACTCTCCCTTACTACTCGCGTAGTTACTCCCCTTTATAGATAATAATCATGATGGTCAAGCATACGAAACTGAATGAAAATTTAATTCAGCTGAAGTCGTTGGATCCAGCAAATAACAAAGTCGTTCGCTTTTTACCTAAACATCTCGTCAATGCAGATAAAATTATTTATGAAAAAATGACTAGATATCCGGGTTAGTGTAATGAAAGTAAATAAATAAGTAGTCAAGTTTATTGGTTATGCAACTATCTGCTGATACTCGACACTGCATTTCCGTTACACGAAAGAAACGAGGGTTCCTTTTTTTGCGTTAATCGTAAAATAAGAGGAATACCTTCCTGATGCTCCAGCCTGTATACTACAGTTGGCATGTTTCCCAGCAAAAAGCGCCGTAAACACGTTGGCATCATCAGGTCACAATAACTAAGGGATAAGATGGAACTTTAAATAAAACTTCATTAATATATTATAAACTTCACAACATCGTCTGCTTGCGACCGTAGTGGTTTGGTTTGCCCTTTTACGGAGGAGTTATGTAAGGGCTTCTTCACTTTGACGTGACTGTGCTTAAGGTGCTCTATGCATGGTCTCTATGGTGCTTACCTCTCCCCTATCTCGTTATCCCATTGTAGATACCAACTATCACAGACTTAGCCGAGTGTGTGACGTATGTAGCTGTCTGGAATCAGCGTCGTTGGTGAATAATCATGGTGACTCTGCCCAGATTTTGTGCTTTCACTAAGATCTAAGGTCTTCCCTCCTCTTCAACCGAAACTAATCTGTTGTCATGTTACCCACAGAGGCTAGCATTGTAAAGGTCGACGAGTGACCTACGCTACGATTATAGTGGTATTCCGTATTAACTAAGTTAACGATCTTTTCTGGCTCTTTCCTGATGAAGGATACCTGTATATGTGGAGATTTGTGTCGTTACCTTCGTTAGTCAACAGCATTACCTTTTTATTTCATATACTACATATCTACGTAGTTCGTGAGTGATGAATAATTCTATGATAAAACATGTTTGTATAGATGGGCTGACCACACAGGATCGTTGCTAGAGCTATCTAGGCTCGTTGTCCTAACTAGCCCAAAACGTTGATTGAGAGCACTCCGTTCGTGCGTACGACCCGTCAACTATCGTACGATATCATCTCATCTATTGTGATGGCAAGAGGGATAGCCAATGTGGTCCTATGAAGATCTTGAGAGATAAGGACAGAAAAAACCTATACCTCTGATGGGACTCCCGTCGGCGCCAGTGGTGTGGTGGTGAGATGCGCTGCCTTTCATGCGAGAGGTTGCGGGTTCAAACCAGCGTAAACCAGGGATTTTTTCCCGTGCCTTCCACAATAGGAAATGATCAAGATTTTCGTGCTTGAATATTGAGAAAGATTTATCGTGGAATGGTTTATTTGAAAAAAATATCTTCGGGATGTAACAGGGCAATGTTGCACGTGCGACTGACATTTAATTATTAAGTAGCACAAAAACCTCGCTTTAATCTTTACCTTTTACTCGAACCCACGACCTGGGTTATCTGGGGTCGCGGGTTTGAGTCCCATCAGAGATATAGGTTTTTTTCTGCGCATTTCTCTCCATCCCATATATTGGCACAAAGTACATAGAATATTCACTAGTGCAGCGTTGCGTGTGAATTGTCACGCCGTTACATTTGTATTCTACGATAGACAGATGTAATAGCAAGCCGCATGTTGCCTCGTTTAGCCAACCTCATGACTTTTATTAAGGAAAACTTTTAATAGCCTCGTTAGTCTAATCGAATAGTAACGCAAAGGATTATGAGCAACACCTTTTATATCAAACTAACTAGCTTTAGACGTCACTAGGTTCCGCATAAATGCTTACACGATGAAGCAGAGATTACGCGAAAGCTTGCAATCGATAAAGTTAGTTAGTCTGTCTAAAAATTGCTGCCTTTAATCTCGTACGATAACATTTTTTATATTACTCTCATGGCATCTCATTGTATTGTATGTGTAGCGCCTTCAACAAATTGCAAATTATTTCATTTGTATTGGCAATACGAGCAATACAATAAATATTGCATGTAAGCTTTCGTAAACGTGTAAAAAAAGAGAACATCGATAGGTGAGATATTTAGGATTCATTCCATGCAATAGCCCGTTATGTGTAAAACTAATCAATGTGTAAAAAGTGGATTTTTCTACTACTAATTAGACCAATCTGCGATGTTAACCCGTACATGATTAGCCTACCACAGATTAAATTACAAATGATTACGTGTATAATAATACTGTTGATAACGGGTTAATATTTTTTTCGATGTAAAAATTGGAATGTTGGGTCGGCGACTACAATTCATCTTTGGAATGAGGTGGGTTTTCCATCAAAATGAGGAATTTTTCTTGCGTGCGCTCGTTCTTGAACGTGCCTAGCTTCTTGTTCTTCGCGAAATAGTGAAACGTCGGGTAACCTTTCACCTCGGCTTGCTTGCAGATATCTGTGTGGGCACGTACGCGAAATAAAAACGTGGAATCACGCGAGTAAGGAAACGATTCGAAAATAAAGAAATAAATAATTCGATCGCGATTAAGCGATAACGCAGCTCGTCTGTTGCAAGCTGGCGCAATTAGCGCGGGATATCGCTGCAGTTCTCGTTGCATAATCTATTCGCACCGTTAACAACCCCGCCGGAGATGATGACAGTTTAAATATGCACACACCAACGATTTTTACATGTAATGAGCGAAAAAGTGGAAGCAAACATTCGTCGACTGCAAGTATCAGCCAGCAAGAAAGACTCTAAGATGCGATTAAAAATGAAAAGTTTATGGGAGCTATTCAGTGCATATACAATACCTCCGACAGTCGGGTATTACCCGTGAAAAATGACGTCGAGCGTCTATCAATTTTAGAAGCGGGTTTACTCCAGCATCGGGGATGAATGACTCGCCGAGGATCATTTCCAAAAACCCAAGCGGCGCGCAGTTTCGTACCCCGAGACCTTTCGGTTACGAGTCGTGAGTTCCCGCCGCTATCGGCAGTGATCGCGACCGACGAACGGTCCCCGTTAGGAGCTCCTACCTCGATACTTGCTGCAATCGACGGCGGCGAAATGCCGGTCGTGTTTCCCGGCCCACTTGTCGGCGGCCGCCTGGTAGATGGGCTTGACCTTCTTACAATGGCCGCACCACGGCGCGTAGAACATGACGAGCGTCCCGGAGTGCTGCTTGAGGAACACCTCGTAGTCGGGGGCGGTCAGGTGGTGGATCGCGCTCGGCACGTCCTGCCACTCCGGTTCGGGGGGCGGTGGCGGGACGGGGCTGCGTGACGGTGGTGGTGAACCAATTAACGAGATAGCTACGTTAGAGGACCGTATTGAGCACTAGGTTAGAATACGGACCCAAAACCAGTCAACTGGCTGTCTGGCTGAGTATTATCGACGCGGAAAAAACGAGTATATATGAGCTATAAAAACTTTTAATGGCTTCTCGGCACACAACCATCAGCTCTCTCTGCCGTCCATCCGTGGTGTGGATGGACAAAGGCCAATCAATGGCCTGCCTACATTCTACCATCTCTTGTACAACAATCCGCCAACTGTGATAAATTAGGCCGAGCACGACCAGCGACATCCATATTACCATAACGTAGGCCGATTCACGGGCCAATCATGGCCGGTTTAGTAAAGGACCGATGCTGCTCCGGAAAAATGTGTTTATCTCAAGCTATTTCTACAGACGGACATTTTACCACGGAAATCATGACATTTAATCACGTGCAGCTGTAGAGAGGGGGGGCGTCTGTTACCGAGGCATGTATATTGAAGAATAAAGCACAAATGGTTCTGTAAATACCTAAAACCACTACACCGGTGACCAGGTAGTCCTGGATTATTCAGAATTTGTGATATCCTAACGCTACAGCATTCGAGTGTCATCGAGACGATAACCGCGATGCCTTTTTTCTTGTTTCAGATTGAATACGGTAGATCGTCATTGCCGTCACCATCATCATTGTATATATAGTGCCTCTTCAACTAACTAGTTATCAGCGACGCTTTACAACAGTAATACAACATGGTATACACAAAATGAATAAGAAGCTATAATGGTATGTAACGAGTAAAAAGTAGCATAATTGGCACGAAACTGTGAAATTTACAAATAATCTATTCTACCTAGAAGATATAACTTAAAAATACTAGGACGTGCAGTTGACTGAAATAATTATGAAATTGAATGGCATCACCGGATGCTTTTAGAGGAAACGCCGAGTTACGTTTGATAGATATGGTATATACGAAAATGTTTTCGTGTTTTAGTACTTACTGTTTAGCATATTTAATAAGATCATCGGCAGTTCTCTTTCCTTTGTAGTCAAATTTGAACTCGCCGTTTCTGTGGAACAATATCGACCATCAGATGGCAGGCGTAAAGAGACGAAAACAATATCACAACAATAGATATACCATCATAAGATCGCGACGGCTGTTTCTACCTTAACGATGTTGTAACCATGGAAACACAATCGTTAGATCGCGACCATTGTTGTTACCATAACGATGTTGCAACCATGGAAACACCATCGTCAGATCGCAACTATTGCTTCTACCGTAACAGGATTGGGATCACATATATACCGAGAGAAGATCGCGAATATGGATATTTACTTTAAAATGATCGTAAGAATGGATATACAAACATGAGATCAAAAGAATAGACAAAATACAAACAAATAATGATTCTACTGACTTTTATGATTTTTAACCGATTTAGGGTTAGACCTTGCCATTTTGAGTATTATTGTACTTACTTGAAATATTTCACTTTTTTCGGGAATCATATGAAAAAAAGAAAGAAACAACACATGTATCAGAATGCGTGGATGATCACGGCAGCCATATTTCTCGTATTTATAATGTATCCTGCATGACATGCTATGAACAGCTGGTGGTAACAGATAAAATGTCACACCACTTCCAGAGTATGGATGCATGTAACAATAGGATGGGGATTCCCCAATTGTCTGGATGCATGTAACAATAGGATGGGGATTCCCCAATTGTATGGATGCAAGTAACAATAGGATGGTGATTCCCCAATTGTCTGGATGCATGTAACAATAGGATGGGGATTCCCCAATTGTATGGATGCATGTAACAATAGGATGGGGATTCCCCAATTGTCTGGATGCGTGTAACAATAGAATAGGGATTTCTTAATTCTATGGGTCATTATTGGCCCTTTACTACGCTAGCCTATGTTCAACTCGACTAATGGAGTAGCTTTAGTTGTTAGGGTGGGGTAAATGCTGTAGTGAAAACCAACCAAGTCTGGGCAGACAGTCAACTGTCCTCCATACAAGCTACTCGTTCCAAACGCTTACAGAAAGTCTATATACGTCGGGCAATTTGCTGAGTCTGTTATAGTTGATGAGTATTTACAATGGGATGATGAGATAGCGGAGAGGTGAGCATCGTAGAGGCCATCCAGAGGAGAGAAGCCCTTACAGAACCGCACTGCAAGGACTAGCCACACCCTGCAGATGGGGTCGAAAACCATTTTACGCCATAAAACGCCTCAACAAGTGAAAGTAGAATCAAGTGAAATGATCCAACTACTGCACTTTCTAATGTAATAATAATGAAATAAGTTGGTTTTAATGCTGCATGCTGCTTTATTTATGCTAATATAGTCAGTCGCACCTGCAATAATTTAACCCCTTTACACACTTACAGTACGTTAACCCTTTACACACAATAATTTATTCAACATTTACACACAATAATCAATTAACCCTTCACACACTTATAATAATTTGATAATTATTACAAAAAAAAAAATAATTTAACCCTTTACACACTTATAATAATCAATTAACCCGTTACATACTTATAATAATTTAATTATTATTCAGATAATTTAACCCTTTATACACTTATAATAATCAATTAACCCTTTACATACTTATAATAATTTAATTATTATTACGATAATTTAACCCTTTATACACTACAATAATTCAGTAAACCTCTATACACTTACAATAATCAATTAACCCTTTACACACTTATAATTTAATTATAATTACAATAATTTAAACCTTTATACACTTACAATAATTCAGTAAACCTCTATACACATAAAATAATCAATTAACCCTTTACAAACTTATCATAATTTAATCATTATTACAATAATTTAAACCTTTATACACTTACAATAATTTAATTACTAGCGAAATATTACCATAACCATAACTACCAGACGAAAATTTCCCAGAATTCCAAGCAGGAGAATCTTGCTGGTTTCATATATGAGTGAATAAAGGAGAATTGCGTGGGAAAATTCCTACATGTCCTTGAACAACAGACTTAGCCCTGAATACAAAAGTAACTATAGAAATGAAAATGTGCCAATTTTGTGCTTGACAGTTCTGCAAACACTTTTAACGAAGTTACACCTCTTATAACTTCTATTTTGCGTTTGTCTCGTGCGTCTACGTGACTTCTATTTTCCACCGAATTATTCAACATTGTTATCCATTTCATGTTTACACTAAATGTACAGAGTTGTATCTAACATTGATCTGTATTACCTGTATACTCTTAGATGTTAATTTTCTATAATTTAAGTAATTACATTATAGTCTTAGACCATTAGGCTATTGTTTCATGTAAAGTGT
>WURV02215207.1:0-10755 GCA_011762755.2 Epimenia babai
AAGGTTTTCCGTGAAACCAAACGAACTGTCCTCATGTTAATACCTGTAGCTATATTGTTCATCATCACCACGCTACCAATCGGTGTCAGTGGTTTCATCGAGATGGACCACGGCATGGAAATAAACGTTTTTATGACACTACTAGAGATAATAGCAGATATAAATCATTCATCCAATGCCTATTTACAATTTTCAATTTCAAAAGGTTTTAGACACGCCATGCTGGGCCATAAAAACGCCATATAGTGTAGATATCGGTCATGGTATATACTAACTAATGGTTAAAAACGATTGAAAACCAACTTTGATTCCCCATTTCTAAATCTCAATTACAACTAAGTCCCCAGAAATGCAATATCAGCCATATACACTGTACATAACAATCATGCTACTTGGCGAAATTTCGTTTTAAAAATTAATATCGGAAGCTATTTTAGTGGTGCAAAACTCCTTGGCTTCACGTTCTTTTTGACATTACAGTATTATTTTGATTATACAGGATGCGTCATAATAATGTACCCAGTTTTTGAATATGATTATTTTTTACTTAAGAACTACTGTAACTACAAACAATGCAAATTCTTACGCAAGTAATTCATAAAACTTACGAGTTTTCATATAGAATTGTCTCTCATGGCTCTTTCATGATACACAATACGCTCATCGTGACGTAACCATTATGCATGGTCTTATTTTATTGTTTGTACCGTTGTTCGGTACACCACATCGTAATTAAAATGAACAAATTGCATCAATAAGATATTATGACTTGAAATAATAGATTATCTAAAAAGCGCAGAGTTTGTTAGTGTGTTGAATATTGGCGGCTGGTAAGGCAATGCGGTGTGGTTATATAAGAGCTTCCCTTTTGAGGCGGCTGTGATTCAGATGGCCTCTGAATGGTCTCTACGAAGCTTACATCTATTCTATATCGTCATCTCATTGTAAACAATCATATAGTATCACAGATTTAGTAGAGTGTGCGACATATGGCGAGTGTCTGTGGGCGTCTGGAACCATTGGCGCGAATGGACGAAGGTCAGACCTCTACGCAGACTAGGTGGATTTTTTCACTGCGGTGCTTTGCCCTACCCCTTTTAATTGGGGCTAATCCGTTTGTCGTGTGAACCACATAGGCGAGCATTGTAAAGGGCCAGGAATTGCCTTTACAACTATTAACGGTAATAAGCGTATTTATATAATACTAGTGTCTTCAAAAGAACACAGAGTGGTGACGTCACGGGAGGCGTATCATTAAAGGGCAATGAGAGACAGTATCACAAATACGAATTTTTGGTCTAACACATAAAAAAAACGTTTCAATCTCTTGATAAAAGTCGGTGCATTATTATTATTATTATCATTATTATCACTACCCATTCTGTATAATTTGTTATACACCGTTCACGCACATATTGCAGTATTTCTTTATTTTTCGTCCTATTTGCTAAAATTTATAGGTTTTATAATTTTCATTTCAGTTCAGAAAAAAACTTAAGTGGTTGGGCTTTTTGGCAGATTTCCCTAAGAAGCACTCAGTACCATTTATTTTTGTTGTTGTTTAATCATTGAGCCAAACAATAGCAGCCGAACGCATTTTTAATTTTTGACATTTCAGTAATTCGAGCCGTGCATAGTGCTAAATCAATAGCAACCTATACACTATGAAATATAGTAAATTCCAAAGTTGCGCATGAAGTAACTAATAATGACCGGATTCTGATAATAAACCCCGGATCTGTTGTCACTATACGCTGTTGTTTCAAATATACTTTACTATCTTCTACGTATATTGTTTAAATGGCAATACCCTTCTTTGGAAATTGCTGTGGCTCTATACTAGGATATTGTAGAATTGGTTCTCATTTGTAGGAGGCTAGTTAAATCTGCTTAAACTCATATTGGATTTAATCTAGTAAATGTAGTCAGTCATCCGGAGAATTATGTATAAGCAAACATATCTAATTAATTACAGCGCGTCGCTGCTAGTATAAAGGTAACAGGACGTATTTAGCTCATGAACGGAATTTTTCTCTATACCTCCCCTAGGAGTGATAATTCCAGTATAATTGGCTCGCCCAAAGAAGCTTGATAAAGTGTGTATGTTAAGAAATGCGTTTGGAAATATAGTGGCAACTTTGGTAACATTATTTTTTTTTATGTGCCGATAATTGACATTGGAGAAGATGACAATTAATTTGCTCATTCGCTCCTGTTACTATTTCTAACTTTACAGAATAGGATGATACACAATGACCATATTAAATGTTTCAGGGAAAAACGGAATATTAGTTCGTTCTCTTAGATTTCGATTTTGGATAATGATGTGATATGCTTCCTAAATTTCTTCTATTTGTGATTATAACGTATGCATTAATGGGTTTGCTAGCTACCAGTTGTTTCAATATTTTGCCCATTGGGTTATTTTTTGAAAATAGGACCATAAAACACCTTAAAAACATGATAAGTTTGTGATCACAGATACAATTCGAGCACCCACTCGGAAAGTTGTAACGCGATGGACCATCTGTAGCTAATGAATACGTCAGTGGTTCCGCTCATATCTCGGGACATTAGTAAAGACGATCCTGTGTAGAAAACATTTCAATCCTCTGAATTACTCTTGCATCTAACAAAATAGAGTTTAGGAACGAAGATAGGACAAAACAGGAGATCCTGTTCTTGTGAGAATTCTGAATGTAATAGGAAGAACGGATCGTTGGGAAAACATAATATCCGAAGATATACCAGTTATCAAACTTTAAATAAAAGGAAAGAAAGTGTACGATATAATATTTCTGGACGCATATATTTTGGTAACTTGATTTACATCTATGGGCACAGTTAAGTTAGATTTCGCCAGGACGGCTGCACTGATTGACATGTTCAGGATCGCCTTGAACTACGCAGTTTGTTTCCACTCTGACAGTTAAGAGAAGATGCGAAGGATGACTTGATTAGTATCCAGTTTGAATTGTTTTCTGTACGACATGACCCCATCCACCTCGATGAGTGCGCTGGCATCGAACTGACCGATCGCGTAGGAAATGGCCCGAGGAAGTTGGCCTTGATCGGCTTGTCCATGACGTATCAGCCTTAAAGACCGGCGTCGTTTCTGAGTGGTCGATATTTATCGGCTCTACCATAAAACACGCAGAAAAACTGACGGTTACATGCAGGTTTGCCCGTATAACTGGACACGTTCTCGATGGAACGACTGGAGTGGACGTGACTTATAAGTGGGAAATGATACTAAAGCATTGTGCACAGTAACAATGATATCCGCGACACTTAGGGTTTCTTCCTCACCTTTTTGTTTCAAGTCACTCAGTAATCAGTAATTCGACAACGCTGTAGTTTATATATAATGAAGATGTACTCTTGAATGTCTCATAAGTCTTCCTGATGCACAGTTAATGGCAGATTTTTATAACTAAATATCCAATCATTCTAAGATACTTTTGCACTATGCAGGACGTTAACTTAGAATTGTACATTTCCATGCTCGCGACATACGGACACAGCGCCAGCGCAGAGTGGACAACTTGACCTAGAACAGACTACATTTACCTAACAGGGTATGAGATAAAAACGTGAATCTGCTTGCTAGCACCGTGTCTGATGACAGTGCTTTCTCGGCGAGGTCCTTGAAGCCTTTGTCATTTGAATGAACTTTTAGTTGTTTGTTTTATTTGAGCTTTCTTTGCATTGTAATTTAGGTACAAGTTTCATTCGTATTACATCGCTGCGCTCCCGATTTCTTTGCCACTATCTGCACTTATTTAACTGCAGTTTTTTTGATATTACATTTTTGTTTCTCAATTATCTCTCTTAATTGGTCTTTTGTTCTAGATAATTTTGTTCTATTACGGATTGACGCGGTGGCCTACCTGCATACCTCCCGTACTTGATCGTTGACGTCAATTTCGGTCAATATCTGTCTTTTTCATGGGCCTTCGGAACTATGCTGGAAAAAATTTCACCATTCTGAAAAAAAGTTCCATGGATGTTAAAATTTCATAATCATTAAACGTAGGGCAATTTGTTAAAAGATATTTGATGCAGTGGCAAAGAGCGTGGAATATTGCAAAGTACAATGATACAAAATTGAACAGGACCACTTAAACTATTCAAAATGAATTCATCAAAAAAAACGATAGTTTCAAACTTAAATAATGTTTATTTACGTCATTAACGTTGGCGCCAGTGGTGTAGTGGTTGCGAGTTCAAATCAGCATAAACCAACGATTTTTGCCCGCACGTTCCACAACAGGAAATGAGCAAGATTTTCGTGCTTGAATACTGAGAAAGATTTGTCGTGGAATGGGTTATAAAAATATATTTGGGATCCAACAGGGCAACATTGTACGTGGGACTGACATTTAATTATAAAGTAGCACCAAAACCTCGCTTTTCTCCTTTTTGATTCAAACACTATTGTTTCCAACATCTATATATTAGATTATTCTTTAAGCAAATATACTCTAGCACGAAAATATGCTGAAACGTACGAATAACCTGTGTAACGAATGCTATTGGTAATAAATTTTGCAAAGTATTAACAGTTCAGCTTATTGACTTAAAAAAATTATACGCCAATCAGCGAATAACTGGGTGTGAGTGCGTCATTATTTAAGAGTCGCAACGGCTATGGGTTCATAACAAATACATTGCCTAGCATTCGGGGGTGGCCTGAGCAATGTAGAATCCTTGTGATATCCTTAATACCTCTATATGGATGTAGCCTAATCTCTAATCTATCGATGGTCCGGCATTCGTGGGTGGCCCGTGCAATCTTGAATCTCCGCGTGATATTTTAGACATGTGTGACAATGTAGTCTCACATATATCGGTTATTGTGTACGTATGGGTATGTAGTTATGAACGGACTGCCAAGGTAACCGTTGTGTCTAGGCCATGTTTGACCCATCACAAAGCTAGCCCACAAATGTGGTTAACACGACAAATTGATTAGCCTCCCTTACAAGAGGCTGGGTACGTATGTAGGCTCCTCTCGCATATATCGTGTATATTATCTCACATATATACGGTTATTATCCATCAGTAGAATTTACAAATCTGTGAATCTTTTTGGCGTCATCATCTATCTCAATAGAGCATGTTTGTGGATTTTATTTTTATCTGCACTCAGAAAAGACGATCCTAACGTCCCTTGGCGATTTCGTCCCAAGCGGTGCATCGGCTTCCACTGTCTGTTCTTCCGTACCTACACAATTTGCAACGCACTACACCGGCTTAGGTAGTGTCCACTGTCTGTTCTTCCATACCGCTCAATTCGCGAATGGGGGAGTCAGCAAGGCCTATTTTATTTTTAGCACAAGCATTCGCATAAACGGTCTGCTTCATCGGGTGATTAAACCTGATTAAGCACAGAATATATGCGAAAGCTTGTAATCAATAAAACTAGTTAGTTTATACAAAAGGTGTGGGCCATATTTTTTCAAGTAACTATCAACCTGACTAATACGGCTACCCACCCTTCGGCTTGCCAAATGACAGTGTACAACTAGCAGTGGGGTAAATGAAAATCACCTCTATCTCCATTGCTTTGCAGCTCTGTCCTACTATCACGCTTATAACAACAATATACACAATTACACATACATCGTAAAGGGAAATCGTAAATTTCACAGATAATAGCTTAACACCCAGCCTATTTTAGCATACCTATGACTAGCGACTCACCCACTAAACTTCAGCAAAAATCTATTTCCAAGCACAAAAAATTACTACGCGTTGATAAACACACACTTTAATTCTGATAAAATTCAGATTAAGTCATGATGTTTTCAATAAAAGAAATTTTTTAATAAAAAAATTTATAATTTGATAACTACCACATTTTCTATGACTGATTTCATGAAACGAAGATTCAACAATTGTAATATGACTTTTTACTGCAGGTATGAGTTTCGGCAATGAATATTCTAGCATAAATGGAGTAAATTTATGATATTCTCACCAAAATTCCTCGACTCATCACAAACACAATAAGAACGCAGTTATTTATAAATTAAAATTACTGTGGGTGTAGAATTATCAAATCTACTAAATGAACTGATTAGCATTTGTTTTTATTTGATTTGGTTTTTTTTTTTTGCCATCAGCAGCCAGTTATTTTTCGGTAAGCATCATCCTTAGATAGAATAACGTTGTTAGAAATCGCGCAGTTTGTTTTTGATCTTCCATACTTCGATACTGTACTTCTAGAACTCCGTAACACAAATAAAATCATAGTACAGTAATCGGGTCGAGCCAAAGCAAATGGGTAGGAACAGGTGATAATATACCTATTTACATCATACACATTACGCAGGAACGTCAAGATGGACGGTCAGTACAATTCTTCAAGTACAACATCCATACGCTGCTAATTAACTCTCCGTGTTTACATCTAATAACTGTCATTGTCAGCAATTCAGTAGAGATACCTTCTACACTAAAACTACAAAAGAAGACATACGGTGAAGTTCCACCTTTTTAAAGATGTGTAGAATCTACAGACCAGATAAATAGTTGGGTGAAGATTACGGAATTACGATGAAAAACTCTGATGATAAGTTTCGAACCTGCAACCTTATGGTTATAAAACTAGTGTTCTAATAACGGAGCTAGCTGTTACCCACACCGAAATCTATCATTCTGGTGCATATCTATCATATCGGACGTGACTAAGGATACATAGCATACCGTACGTAATTAGTAACCAAAAAAAAAACGTGAAATGAAACTAACAACACAACAATGGCTTTTAATATCATAAACAACGACCAACGACAAATTGCGACATTATTGCATTTTACAACCATACGCCAAAGAGGCCTCAAGACGCTCACCTAACTATCGGAAAAAATAAAAGTAAACAAGAAAAACAAAAAACAAAGAAGGAATAAAAAATGTTGAATAAAAGTACTTGAGATGCATGAATATAATTGAAAATTTTCCCAAAACAAATAAAAACCAAAAAACACTAAAACTAAAAAATGAAGAAAACAACAGGCTAAACAGGCCTGAAAACATCCATTCAAATATTGGAACAACAGACAAAGAAGCCTAAAAATACTCTTTAGAAACATCAAAAACATTTAGAACATTTTAATATGTTGAGAAATTTTATTAAGTAACATTACAAACGTCGACAGAAACTACCTCCCCTTGGTGTGATGTGGTGAGCTTTGCAAACCTAAGAGACCAACCCTGGGAGAATATATCCCAAATGGCAAAGCTCTATGAATGGTTGTGATTTTTTTTAATGTTAGCATCGGACGGACAGACGGACGATGGACAAAGTCCGATCAGAAAATTCAGTAAAGCTCACCGAGCATAGGCTCAGGTAAGTGAACAAGCATAAATATGATACAGTAATAATGTTAATTACTGTCCACAAGACACAAGAATCAATTAGAATTATAATAAACTTGAAGAAAACTTTAATAAATTCGCAACTAAGTACTAAAAAGTAAAGAACTATATATAGAAACACTCTTTCCCCATTGTTCCAACTTGGGGTTCACCGGAGTAGGGCAATGTTGTCATGTACAGTAAATCACAAAATCAGCAATGAAAATGGCAAGTAACGGTACTTTGACTAATACACGAGGTAACTCTGCACCTGTTTCTGAACGTAAGAGGTAATTGTGGCAATAAATCATACTGTGACCCGTTTAAAAAATAATTGGCTGTAAGAAACATGGCTTTCAGAAAAATTTAATAAGAAATCATGTGTGCTTTTTTATCATCACAAATAATGTCATTGAAAATTCTAAACTTCTAAACAATTCTTAACACAAATAATAGTAAAAGTTAATTGGGAAATGTCCGAGGTAAATGGTCTCCTTATTTCAGCAACCACAATTATTGAAGAAATTAACTTTTAGGAGATATATGTTTTGTATTGATGGATGGTTAAGAAACTAAAATCATGGATATTGTGCTCTTGGTGGCAAAATACCGCACTGATATATTCCATGTGCAATATTTAACCAGCAAAAGAATGGCAAATACAATATCAGTAGAGAGGAAAAACAGAAAATATGTTGAAAAAAGGCATTAATTTTTGTTATTGGACTTGTACAAGTAATTTCCGGAATTGTGAAAGGCGACACAGAATAAGTCTATAGCATTCAAAAAGCGACTATGAGGTATTTAGAAAATTGTGTCCAATAACCGTAAATAATACAGGAATGCTACGAGAGATCAGTACAAATACAGGTAATAGTTCCTAGAAGCAATGTCACCGGCTGAAGTTAGGCACTGGCGCTGATGAAATCTGTGCTTGGACCACTTTGTTGTCTTCTCCAAGAGCTGCTAAAGCTTATATTACAGATGTAGAGAGCGATTCTCAAACTCAAGTGAAAAGGTCCAAATTCCCCCAAAATTGCCAAACACTTATGTCCACAGCCCTAAACTCATCGATCTCAAGATGTTTGAAACAAATTATGGAGTTTGTTTTCGTGGTAGAACGATGCAGAATTGTCTTTCTGCGAGATCGTGGTCCTTTATTTCGCTCGTTTTCAACCCGTATGATTTTTATAAAATGCACCGAGATTGACATTTTAAATAAATCAGCTGCAAGCAAGGTTTAAACATCAATTCTGCAAATTACTGGCACATACCACTTGCTTAGTTCGTGGTCAACGCTCTGAGAACCGCCGGTCTACAGAACTAACAACCATACATATTGCCATTACTGGTAGGCTATATTCATATAGTAACTGCCTATGACCTATGAGTTGCAAAATGAATATTCAAATATATTCTATGAATAACTAAATATATTAAATGTTCATTCGCATAACCTACAAAATTAATACAAATTACCATATTTAAATATCTGTATAACTTATATGCAGCATATTCTATAGATTCTCTCTTCAGAGGCGGTATATGTCCGTATGTCAAACTAGAAATTAATGATGGTGGCATCTAGTACGTACGTACTTATCTCATCGGTAACCTGAAAAAAATTGCATTAAAATATCAAGATTTTGTGTAAAATTGGATACCATAAGAAGATAAATGAAATCAGAGGTGAGCTTTGGTGACAGGTACAAGTATTCACATTAATCATAATTATACAAGTATTATATATTGAACGTGACATCAGAATAACTTGACGTAGCTTATCTTTGTAATACTGTGGAAATCAATGCTAAGTAGAGGTAGTTAATCTCGTGGCAAAAACGAAGAAATTTGTAAATGACATGAAAAAATATCGCTTTCGGTCGGGCCTTTCCTCGTTATTTTGGTATTCTCTCCTGTTATTCACCGCGACCCACACTACGCCCCTCCCGTTATAATTACGGACTCTAACATCAGAAAATATCCAAAGGTCAAACGGGTCATTCCATGAAGTACGGCATCTGTTACTTGAATTAATCTTGACGTAAGCTGCTATTATTACACTGCTGTTGTGTCACAATGTGTCACAATGTGCCACAATCTTCACTTAACAAACGATATATGGTGAGTTTACGCTCAGCGATTTACACTTTATCCGACATGCGAAAGCTTATGTTAATCGTTAAGCCATTAGCCGAAAAAGTGTTACTGTTCAATTCTTGTTATAGTGTGTGATGCGAAGCAGTTAGTCGAGTGGTAGGAACACCGCACTCGTAACCGAAAGGTCGCGGGTTCGAAACCACCCACCAGTCGACTTTTCTGCGATGATCCTCAGCAAGTCATTTATCCCCGATTGCTGGAATAAACCCATCTCTAAAATGGATATGCGCTCGATATTATCCATGGCGGGGTGATATGCGAGTGTCGGGGGTATTGTATAGGCGCTGAATAGCTGCCAAAATATTTCACTGTAAACTGCATCTGAGAGCCTTTATTGGCTGACACTTGCTGTCTATAAATCTTGTACTTTACCTTTTACCTTTTTTTGATGATGAAATACAATATCTTATGAATTAGCGATTTTGGAAGATTCAAAACATTTCTACACATGTAACTGTGTCACATGTTTCCCACTATAAATTGTGAAAAGTAAAGCACACACTATACAGTGGCACATTAAAGTCATTTTAAACTTTTTAACTAACAATATGGAGACCAGAAACAATTTTAAATTCAAAGTGACAATATATATGGTATTTATGATGTGGAACATAATTATGTCCCTTTGTAAATAATCTTTGTAAATAGGTTTGGTAAACATATGGCATAATATCAAAGTTAAAATTATAAAAGAAATTCTAAAGAAACGGTAGAAAAAATTATTAGTCAATAGAGAACGTGTTAAAATAATCAGCGGGCAGAAATAAGACATCACATGCAAAAAATGTTTGATTTACCAGGTGAGGAATCGGCCTTGTAAATCTTTGGCTAGTTCTGTAATTGTGGCACAGTTGTTATTTATGTTACAAAATACACTAACGTGGTCCCTGCCAGATTATTGTGTGGGGATGTAGTAAAACATAAATGAGGCATAGCTAACCAATTAGTGAACATATAGCGCGATTTCTAAATCGAATTATGTGTCCGATTGTGTAGCACGGTGGACATGTTTATTTAGACCCTTGATATCGTGGATATCCACTCAAATCTAGAGAGAATCAGCTTGAAATAGTTGTTACTGTGAGTAAGTAAGAAGATTTACCACTAATTGGCAAGTCACTAGTACTATAGAGGAGTTTACCTTTATAAGCAAATCAAGTGGTAACACCTTTATGGCTCACTGCGGAGATATAGATCACAAGCTTTCGAATGTTAGAACGTTCTTCATCAGGT
>WURV02215218.1:0-10755 GCA_011762755.2 Epimenia babai
AGCCTAGGGGCAATTTACACAATTTTTGGATCTAAGATTACCCCCACGGCATGTCTAACAGATCAACTCTAGCAAACAGCATCATTTTGGTCGTGGTCATTAATATATGATCAGGCAATTAGGATCCTCAAACCCATTGAAAAGGGGTCTGCAGGTAAAAATACAACTCGTTACCCCCAGGTACGAATCCCGGCGCCGCTGATGCTAAACGCTTGATAGAATTGGCGTTTATGTCCAGAGGATCTCACCAAAAATGAAATTTTAAAATACGTAAATAGTTGAAAACAAAAGAGATCGTGGTGGAGGCGCCGGGAATCGAACAAATATGAAAAAGAAAGCCGGGTTTTTGGCTAAGTCTAATAAATTTAGCTGGTTAGATATTGCCTCCTCAAGCTAGGTAGGCAGAAAAAAGAAACGAAAAACAAACCAAAAACAAGGTGAAAACCAGCAATTTGTGACACCCCAAGGCAGAAACTGGGAAATGGCGATTTGTAGGGATTGAAAAAGCTACCGATTTGAGATGACAGAAGCGTCTTGGTGTTGATGCAAAACTGCTCCAACAAGAATCGTTTCGTCCTCAATTTCATAAAAAATGACATATGGAAATTGTTTAAGCAAGGCACGTCTGAACGGTGCAAAAGAAATAGGAAATAGCAGGGGATGTTCCTTAATCAAAGGAAAAAGGTTGTCAATTCGATCAAAGAACTGGAGACCAAGTGTTGGTGATTTGCGCCCATAGTAGCGTGCCGCTGAAATAATTTCTTGTCGGACAATTTGACGAACCCGAAGTTCACGGATCAAAGCGAATCCCGCAAGGCATGCTTAATATCGTCCCAATTCTCACCTTGGTCAGGATTGTTGGCCCATTCTCCTTGACGGCGGAGTAGCTCCTTACGGTGCCAATCAGGAATAGGTAGTTGATCTGGAGACATGGCAATGCGATCCCAGAGGTCCTGGACGACCTGGACCTTTTGTTCAACAGAGAGTTGTTCAAAATCAGTTTGAATCGACATCATGATCCACCTTTCTTTATCCCACTATTATGAGTCGAAAAAGAACGGTAATTCAAATTTATGCAGAACGCGATGCGGTTTCCCCGGTTGCATTGGGACGTAAATAGAAGGAGCCACCAAAGTGCCTTACAACAATCGCAAATGTTATTGTGGTTTTTAATAGGCGGAACGGACCGTTGAGACAAGCCTAAAATGGTTTTTTCCCTGGCTTACCTGACAGGTAATGGATGCCAACGGTAATTTTGTGACACCCCTTGTGACACCCTGTGGACTAAGTCTTTAAGAATGAGGTGGATAGGATATGGTTTGGGCTTAAATCGAACAAATATAAAAAAGCAAGCAGGGCTTTTGGCTAAAACTAATAAATTTAGCTGGTTAGATATTGTCTCCTCAAGGTAGGTGGGTAGAAAAAAGCAAAGAAAAACCAACCAAAAACAAGGTGGTAACTAGTCATTTGTGACACCCCATGACACCCAACCGTCGAAACTGGGAAATGGCAATTTGGGGAGATTGGAAAAGTTACCGATCTGAGATAACAGAAGCGTCTTGGTGTTGAAGCAGGACTGTTCCAACGAAAATGAGGTTGTTCTCTATTTCAAAAAAATGACGAAGGGACACTGCCTGAGTAAGGCACGTCAGAACAGTGCTAAAGAAATAGGGAAAGCTGGGAAAGTTTATTGAACAAGGCAAAAAGGTTTTCAATTCAGTCAAGGGACTGGACCGAGTGATGGTGATTGCGCCTATAGTAGCGTGCTGCTGAATTGATTTCTTATCTGGCGATTTGACGAACGCGAAGTTCACGGATCAAAGCGAATCCAACACGGTTTGTTTCATGTCTTCCCAGTTTTCACCTTGGTCAGGATTTTTGGTCCATCCCATTTGGCGACCTAGGAGTTCCTGCTGATACCAATCAGGAATGGCTAATTGGTCTGGAGATCAGGCAATGCGATCTCACAGGTCCTGAACGACCCGGACCTTTTGTTCAACATAGAGTTGTTCAAGTTCAGTTTGAATCGACATCGCGACCGGTCTTTCATGTCGTTATTATGGCCTGTAATTAGGAACGAAATTCAGATCTCCAAGTGGACGAAAGGCAGATACTCTTGGCTGGTCATCCACGGCTTGGATGACATGGTTTTAGGGGCAGCTACCTTCATTAAAGGTGTTGATGTAGAGGAAATCCCGCACATCGATGACGCCATCACCGTTGGGATCGTCCGCGACCATCGTTTGCCATTGCGGCGCCATGAACGCCACATCATCACCGGAATTACAGCCATCGCCATTTAGGTCGAAATAAGCCGGGTTTAAGGACACTAATACCCTCACTTGCCGGCTCCCCATCTCCAGGGTGTTGCGATTGGTCACATCCACACGCATGGTCAGCGATTGGGTTGGCGTTGGGGTGAGGACGACGGGGTTGGTATTCAGTGGAAACATCGTACCTTGTGTCTCGTTGAACCACTGAATATCAAACGGCTCGGTGAAACAGTTGGGCGGTGTGGCTTCCAAGCTAATCGGATTGATGCCCTGTACCGCCACGGTTCGATTGGTCAAAAACAGGTTCTCGCCGCGCAAGTCCAATTGCGTGATAAACATCTCGGCATCCTCTGTGAAGATGGGGTCAATCACACCAGCGGTTACGGGGACGATGCCGTCAAATGTGGAGCCAGCCAACGTAAATCGCCCTGCGCTGTCTCCCACGATCTGTCTGGGTTGGATGTCGCTCCCAAAAAAGGAGCTGTATGGAAGTGGACTCCCGCTACAGTCAAACACCGTTACGGCCGCGCTAAACCCGTCAAAGGGGCTAATTTGAAGCGCAAAGTCAGTGATCGGGAAATCTTCCGAACTCGTTTCGGAGAAGGCACCTACGCGATCCAGGCCATCCAGGGCCAAAGCTTGAACGGAATCGGAGTCCGATCCGCCTAAATAAGAGGAGTACAATAATTGCGAGCCGTTCGCAGAAAGCGTTGAGACAAAACCGTCGAGAAACCCACCGCCGAAGGTTTGCTGAAAGGCACCAGCTGTGGTTGGAAAATCCCCTTGGGTTCTACCTCCTACATGTATCTCGCCACCAGGTCCGATCACCATCCCTTGTACCGAATCAATGCCACTGCCGCCGAGGTAAGTGGCAAATTGTAAAGCACTTCCTGCAGCGTTGAATTGGGCCACAAACAAGTCAATCGATCCATTGAAGGTTTCATCAAAGGCACCCGCCGTAGTAGGGATTCCCAATCCCGCATTACCGCTAATGATCGCTTGACCCATTGCATCAACGTCAATGCTGTTGCCGGATTCCGAGTTGGAGGAACCGAAAAAGGTTCCATAGACTAGGGTGGAACCGTCTGCAGCAATTTTTGCGACTACTGCATCGTCTCCACCCCCAAAGGTTTCATCGAAGGCTCCCGCCGTAACTGGGAAATCCGAACTTTGAGTAACCCCGGTCAAAAAGAGGGTATTGTCAGCGGCGATGGCTATGTCTCTAAAATCATCTCGATTAGAGCCGCCCAAAAAGGAAGAAAACACCAAACTATCCCCGGCTGGAGACAGTTTCGTGACAAACATATCCAGGCCACCATTCAAACTCTCGTCGAAAGCGCCAACCGTGACGGGGAAGTCGGCCGATTCGCTTTGTCCGCCGATAATGATATTGCCATTGTTGTCCAAACCCACAAATTCAGCGCTGTCATCGTCGCTACCGCCAATCAAAGTTGAAAAGATCAGAGTCGAACCCGTGGCATCCAGACGACTAACAAACCCGTCTTGAGCACTCACCGTATTGTCGAATACCCCGGCAGTGACCGGGAAGGAATTGGCCAACGTCTGCCCGGCTAGAAGAATATCGCCATTTTGTGCCAGCCCTAGATACTCCAAGGCGTCAGCGCCACCACCACCAAAGGCATGGGCATAGATTTGTTGGGTCGCATCAGCCGACAACTTAAAAACAATAATATCTTCTCGCCCGCTGCGCCGATCGGAAGTAAGCAAAAAATCCCTGGACCGGGTATCGCCGATACCATAGATATTTCCCGAACTGTCGAGGGCCACTCCTCCGAGAACGTCAATATCATTGCCCCCAATAAAGGTACTAAACACCAACGCACTCAGGTCTGCAGTCATTTTGAAGACAATGCCCTCATTGGATCCGGCAAAGGTCTGATCCACGACACCTGCAGTTGTTGGAAAACTGGCGGCCTGAGTGGTTCCCACCACGACCGGTTGCCCGCTCGCGTCAATGACCACATCTTCAATATTTTCGGATCCCGTTGAGCCAATGTAGGTTGAGGCCAGTAGGGTTGACAAGTCCGGGGATAGTTTAGACACGAATCCATCACTCGAACCGTTACGCATCTCGGCGAATGCCCCAGCGGTGGTGGGAAAATTATCTGAAGGGGTCTCCCCGGTAAGAAACACATTGCCAGTGGAATCAACCGCGATTCCCCGCGCGCCATCATTGGCCGATCCGCCAAGATAAGTGACGGGTCCAAATGCACTGCCATCCGCCGCCAAAGTGGCGATAAATGCATCATCACCTCCAGCTAGGTTCGGACCGAACACTCCGGCGGTCGTCGGTAGATTCGTCGAATTAGTTTCACCTGTGAACATGACTCTGCCATCAGGTAAACGCACCGCGTCCAGGAAAAAATCGTCGCCATCACCGCCGAAATAGCTGCCGTATAGTAATTGGCTGCCGTCAGCACTTAATCGCGCAATAAACGTATCATTGGGACCATTCAAACTGGCATCCGCGGCATCGGGTGTGATCGGCATATCAGTCGAACTGGTGAGACCAAGGACAACCAGGTTGCCACTGGGTTCTAAGAGGATGGCCGGATCATTCTCCTCATCAGATCCGCCTAAAAATGTGGAAAAAGAAAGGTCGCTTCCGTCCCCATTCAGCTTGACCACAAACACTTCCGATGTGGAGAAGGAACGGTCAAATGCACCTGCGGTTGTCGGGAAATCTGAACCGCCGGACTCGCCGGTGATCACGATCTGGTCATTTGCGTCGATGACGATTCCGGAAACCTGATCACTGCGTGAGGAGCCAATAACCGATAAATAGCTGAAAGAGCTGCCATCAGCCGATAATTTACCCGCAAAGACATTGGAGGACCCATGAAAGGAAGAGGCAAAGGCGCCAGCAGTCACTGGGAAATCAGCGGACCTTGTGGTACCGGCAATAAATGCCTCTCCGGCATCATTGAGGGTGATGACCTTCCCGGAATCGTTCTCGCTATCGGATCCCGATCCACCAAAGAACGTACTCCAATTCAGTACCGATTGAATGACCACGCTCCGAGATTTATCGTAGTTGGCGATGGCCAATCCAAAGGTTCCGTCCTCGTGAATTTGGTAGCGTGCGGACACCCCAACCCGTTTGCCTTGGATCATTTGATATGCGCTTGGTGGAGATAGTTCTAGTGTTGCGCCTGCTAGGGTCGCCCGCAAACCACCCCTTTCTAGAGAGAGTTGGTCTGCGCCGGTCACGGTCACAATGGCCCTGGGATCCGCATCTGGCGATAGCTCCCATATCGCACTTAATCTGGATCCTGTCGTCCGAAAGGTTAAATCTACGCCTGGCCAGGCCTCGGGATAAGTCAGATCTTCGGGGCTGTTCAGACCCTTTTGCCAGGTTTGCGGCAAACCGGAAAAGTGATGGATGCGGGAGTCCCCGGTCTTGCCCATGATCAGTGCTAAACCGTGCTTATGTTGCTTTTTCGAAAAACCTAATTGGAAAACCGATGTCGACTGCTCGCTGGTGGCAATCCCGACAAAGGCGCCAAAGGGTGAAAAGAGAACCCTTCCTTTGGGGGTTTGTGCATAGGCCATCACGGCATCGTTTTCGACGAGCTTGTAATGGGCCGTATTCGCTTCGTTCATCACCATATACGCCGGATGCGTAAAGCCTTCACCGGACCATAAAATCGACCATGCAATTAATGAAACGATCAACCTTCGACTCCTTATTACTTGTCTCAACGCCTACTACTTGAATCATTTTAGCTTGGGGTATGGAGTCTCTTGATAGCATTCAATGGATTATGTACGGTCTCATCCATCATTGATCACCTAACCATTTCAGAAAAACCAAGTGTAAGTGTGTCACCCATTTGTTCAACGGGGCAGCAAGCGCAGAATATCATTTGGATTTCGAATATCCTAGATCCAATATCCAGCTTCGGTACGTCCTGGCCTATCGAGATACCTATAAAAATAAGTGCTTTCTTCTAGTCATACTTTTCCTCCTGCCTGAACTCGAGGTTTTACCTCCAAAAGATGCCTAATAAAGCGGGGAACGGCGAATGGTTAGGTTGCCTCTTCATGGTAGACGACTTCAATATTGTGCCCGTCGGGATCGATAACAAAAGCGGCGTAATACCGGTCATTGTATTGGGGGCGTATACCAGGTGGTCCGTTGTCCTTCCCTCCTGCTGCAAGAGCAGCGCGATAGAACCCATCGACCTGATCTCGGTTCTCAGCTACAAATGCAATATGAAGGTAGGCGGGCTTTTTTTCGGTCTGGAATAAGCCTAGCGAGACCTTGCTTTTAGGCCTGCAGAGTTCTATACCGTTTGGCGGCCAATCCTTGGCCACAGTGACCCCAATGGGTTCGAGTGCCTTTAGGTAGAAAGCTTTGCTCAGGGCAAAGTCGCTTACGCCAAAAACGACATGGTCAAACATAAAAAAAATCCTGTTACTTCGACGGCAAATTCATAGTGTATGAATGGGAACATTAACACTCTTTGACTGTCGAATCGAGGCAAAGTGAAAGATCTTACAGGAAAAGGATCAGGCGATTTTAACCGTTACTGTTTTAGGGTGGGTAAATGGGGGTAGGCATTATGCAACTAATTGAAATAATAGATGTTATCTGGGGTCGAGAAGCTGTGAGCCTGAAGTTGTATTCAAAAAAATGTTGATGAACAAAGGGGCAACTTATGCTTGGAGAGTTAAAAGGGCAAGCCCCAAATTTCTGGATCTAAAATTGCCCCGACGGTATGTCTAGCAGATCAACTCTAAATAACTGCAACATTTTGGCGGAGGGCATTATAAATGATTAAGCCATTTGGATCTTCGGACCAGCTGGAAAGGGTCTGCAGGCAAAAACAAAACCTATTGCCTCTAGGCACAAATCCCGGAGCCATGTTTAGTAACTCGTTAAAATCAATAGACTTATATTTTTGAAGACTTTAAGGATGTCACAGATTTCACGACACCCTGGAAGTGTAAGCGTTTGGAAATAATAGAGATAATGGTGGCGCCGACTACCAAATAATCGATGTAATCATTTGCAAAATAAATACTTAAATTTTAATTATAAGTGTTGTTGCCCCCAGAGTTGCCCCCGTTTTTTCTGGCTGTTATTGGATGATTAATTTAAGAAAAAATATTGCAGACTATTTTATTTCTTTGGTCTAGGAGTGTCTCTATACAGCAAAGATTGGTCATTTTTGGGCAATGGTTTTTTGCAGGGGGGCATCTTAACACAAAGAGTCAACAACAGAAGGTATACCACAAAGATAACAAGTGTATGATCGGGAGAATCTTTTTGGCAGTAGAGCTGCAGCCAAAAAAATCACTTCAAGGAACTAGCTTGGGTGGAGATATACCCGAATGAAGACTGACTCAAAACTCTGTGAAGATAGTTCTACTGGCCGTCAGCGAAAAAATAAATTTTTCTGGTTGAGAATAAAACTAAAGGACTTTAATGAAAATTGAGGGATAAAATAATTCTGGGTAGTGAACTGACTATTTTTTTATGTAAGCAAAAATTTCAAATTTATCAGAGGGAAATAAGTCAAGCGAAGCTGGTTTTGTTTTTGAAAAACCTAAGCTAATAATAGTTTTTTCAAGTGCGCCCTGGTTTTCCTTACCTTTTCCACGCCAGTGTATACGTAACCTTCCACCAGGCGCGAGGGTATTAGCGTAACTTTCCACCTTTAGAATGTTAAGGTCTAGTTCAGTTTCAACTAATTCGAGGATCACCATTTTTGAGGACTGAGATGGTACGCAGCAAACAGCCGAAAAGCTTGTATTACTGGCATTAACTTGAAACCATTCTCCATTAGTTCCATCCGAACCTCTGCTGTTATCTGATGCAAGTTCAGGCAGTGGTTTTCCTATGCCAAGGTTCTGTTCCAATGGGAAAATCCCGAAATCAAAATCTTCAATTTTAGGTTTTTCATTGTTTCTGTGATTGTTGAATTCTTCAGAAGGATCTTTGATGGCGAAATTTTCATTCATTCCTTTTTCTTGGAGTCTTTTTTTTTCGCCAGGCACTTTTGTTTTTTTCTTGTGACCATATTTGTCTTGGTAAAGAGAGATGAAGCTTTGTGACGATGCTTCGAAGTCTTTGTGGAAGCGTCCTATTTCCTGTCGAAGGAGATTGTTTTCCTGTTTAATTTCTGCAATCTGTTCCTGACCTGATTCATTTAATGCAATTAAGCTCTCGTTAAAATTATTTAGGTTTTGTCTAGTTTCAGACAGGCGATATGCTTGAAATGCAATATTGATGGCGATTGTCAAAGCAACTATCAAAGATCCTATCTTCAAACCACGCCGATATTCTGGGAGTGAAAGAACTGAAAAAAGCATTATTTCCTCTTGTGGTTTGAATTAAGCATTGATTCAAGCTTATCGAATTTGGAGTTCACATTGTCTGAGATGTTTTTTAGTTCATCCTTCATTTCAGAAGAATTTTTCTTTATCTCTGCAACATGAGCATCGAACAGAGTTTTGTTGACTTGTAAGTCTTTAGAGTTCGAAAGTATGAGTGAGTTAAGTCTGCCAACCTCTTTGATGTGGTCTATCAGCGTGGAACCTACCCAACCCATAAAGGTCAAAGCTAATGCAATAAGTATTCCAGTAGCAACTTTTTCTGATTTCCCATTCTCTCGTTGATCATTTGAATCTAGGTCGGAGGCTGGGGAAGGCCGTTCTGTCCCAGGTGCATCACTCACAAAAAACCACCTCTCCAGAAGTTTACGAGCTTTAAAGTATAGTGTTTCAGCCTAGCATTGTCAACGTGTCTTCCATACCCATGCTTCCTTTAAATAACATGGATTAATAAATGTAATGACATTGTTGTAATAGAAGAAAATGTTTTTTTATGTTTATTAAATATATATTAATTTTTTCAATATTATGGTTTTTAAGAAGAATTATGTTGTTAAATAGCTGCTTTGCTGTGACTTGCCGGCTCTTAGTTACGATCAAGCACTCAGAGGTATGTAACCATCGAAATGTTTGTTTTGAGAAAGGACTATGGTTAAGAATTTGACGCCCCCTATTCATCAACACCAGATAGTTTAGCTATTCTTCCATCTAGTTTTCATCAAGATTTGAGAGGAACTCTTTGTACTTTTCAGGCTCCATCTCTACAGCTCCTCTCTTTAAAGCGAACTGTTTGAAGCCTTCGGGAGCGTTCTTTACTCCAAAAATATTGGCATGTTCCCAAGATTTTACTTCTTTCCATCCTACAATCTCTCGCAGGTATGCCCAGCTCAAGTTAACCTTAGTAAGATTAGCTAGGTGCAGATTGGTCATTACAAGACTTGCTTTTATCAAGTTAGCTCTAGCCAGGTTAGCTTTGTTTAGTTTTGCCCCACTCAGGTTTACCCTACTTAGATCAGCACCTCTCATGTCAACACTTTCTAGATTAGAACGAAGAAGACCTTCCCAAACATGCGCTTTTTTGAAAGAAATTGAGCGTAATGACAGGAAAGAAACCAGAAATTTGGTAACCATTTCTGTTGATTGAGGCCAATCTCCTTGATACCCATACTCCAATGCATGTACAACGAGAAACTCCTGAAAAGAATGGTGTGCAAAACGAAACCCTCCATTTGAGTTTCGGTTCAAAAGCGAGCGACCACCAAAATTGACAGTTTTGACAATCTCTAATTCAGGATCTGTAGCAAGGATCTGGTTTAATTCAGCTACGTTCACTTCACGTTTCGATTCATGCATCAAATGTCTAGCCAAATGAATGCAAGCTATCTTTAATTTTTCTTTTTTAAAATTTGAATCGGATTTGGTGACTTCTCTATCGAGCCACTTCTCGACTAAAACCCTGTAAATTAGATACGGATTATCGACATGCTCTTCCTCCAACAAATCATCAATATAAGCTAGCAACATTGGCCTAAATCTGAGGTCTTGAGTTTGGCTTGAAATATTCTTTGCTTTTTCCATTTTCTTGTTTCTTCGAAACCAGCCTGAGGGATAACGCTTTTCTAAATATTTTTCTACTTGTTCCTCATTGAAGGGAGAGATGTATTTCACCGGGCAGGTCATGCCGCTTAATTTAATTCTGTCTTGCCGAGGGAAAATTTCTATGTTTCCCAGGGGAAGAAATTGATTTCTGCAAGTAATTATTACCCGTAAAAAGTTTTTAGTTTCCTTAAGGATCTCAGCAATTCGGTCTTTGATTCGGCCATGGGCCTCGCTGTCTTCATCAAGGGCGTCAAGCAGAAGAATCTTGCTTCCTCTACCTTTTAAGGATTTCAGAAAATCTAAGGTTCTTGGACCAAGCTTGTGAGGAATGCAATCGTATCCCTTTGGCCAAAATCCATTCACATGAGCTAGCGTGAACATTGCAAGAATCGATGATTTGCCCATGCCTGCATCTGCAAGGATAAAAAGGTGCCTTCTTCCATCGCTCAACTCTTTCCTGTCTTTGATGAAGCCCTCAATATATTCCAAGGCAGGTACTCGGAATTTTTCCTCTTCCTGTCCG
>WURV02215229.1:0-10754 GCA_011762755.2 Epimenia babai
GGTAAGATATCAGTGCTCCAAGGAAGGGGTGCGACTTATATGATGCTGCGACTAATATGGCGGCCAGTACGGTAATAACTGAAGATTGTATACATAATTAGGAAATTATATTTTCTGGTAATCGTTGTGTTTTTATGAATGGTGAGTAAGTTGTATTGGTTTGATTATGTCCACAAAGATATCATCAAAGATCTCCATGAGACAAAACAGATCGTACTTTTAATAAGAATTCGAAGAGATATAGGTATTTGCGTTGGTTCGCTAGAGGGTATGTTAAGTTTACATCTGAGGTTCTGTGAGTTACTGACGGGTTTATCATTGTTGATTATTGTAAGTGACCTATTTTGTAAAGTTTTCAGTATTTTTGAGTTAGTTCTTGGCATTTTATAACAAGTCAAATAAGAAATGTAAAGGATTTTGACACCATGGAACCTGTCAGGAAGGGTCATATGTGGGAGAATTGTTCGATGATGGGTGAGATTTTTTATTTTGTGTATGTGATAATTCCAGGTGAGTGATGAGTCAATGTGCATGCCTAAATATTTAATAGATGTGCATGCCTAAACATATAATAAATGTGCTCCAGTCATGAGCATGACCTACTGTAACTGGTGCAGAGAGAGAGGAGAGGGAAGAGGAGGGGAGGGGCGTTATATGAGTATTAGCTTGGATGATTGTGTTGATTTTGTTCGTAGAGAGTTTTAGTAAGTTAGTTTTGCACCTGGAGCTACCTGCAGGTAATCATTAAATATACAATCTAGAGCTTAATCGTAGTGCCATATTTTTCTGAAAATACAGTCATCGGCAAATAAATAACAGGAGTCTTTGTTAATGTCGTTAAGATATGCAAGAAAAAGTAGTACACCTAGTACAGAGCCCTGTGAGACTCCAGCTGTGAGAGGAAGTGGATGTAAAGTTATGTTGCTTGATATGATTGACTATGCATTTTATTAAGATAGAGATTAGTTTGGCCGATCGTGGATTGAAAGAAAAACTATTTGATAGTTTATATATATTGTCTTGCAAGTGGAGGGTTCCCCTAATCGCTTTAAGATAAATGCAATATAATGCTAAGATACGAATATTATGCTAAAAAAAATTTTTAATATGTAGCATAGATATGCTCTACTTCTGTCAGATAATGATTTACTCATGAAAGGTAACATCACCTGATAAATTTTGTGAGTTTATGTCAGAACTTGTGATGAATAAAAATAGTTTATATAAAAGGTATGACTGTATTACTCATTAAATAAACATGGTTACATCGTTACATACTGTTGGCATTAAAGGTATCCGTAAAAATTAATAGCTGGGAAATACATGAAATAAACCGCACGAACTGCAGATGACACATCTGGTGCTTAAAGTAACACAAGACCACAAGACATGTGTTATTATGATTGATGATTGAATTTGCTTCATCACTGTGATGTTGTACATATCACATTACATCTACTGTGTGCTATTTCATCTTTTAGGGGAAAAACGGAAAATCCTGCTATCCTCAAAACACTGATGAAACGTGGATCGGGGGAGGTGGTGGCGGTGGTGGCGCCTCGTTTGTCTTTAAGGTACTAAGATATAAGTTTACTGCATCCTCCCAATACACTGAGGTGACTTATGCCAGTAGGATGTGTTTCATTACTTGATATTTATAGTTTAACTACTTTTATAACCATGTACAACCATGCAGTGGTGGGGCAGGTACCTGGTTAGTGCCAGTGCTTCAGTTAGAAGCGTTGCCTTTCATGCGAGAGGTTGCGTGTTCCAACCAGCATGAACCAAGGATTTTTTCCTGCGCCTTCCACAATAGTAAATGAGCAGGATTTTTATGCTTGAATATTGAGAAAAACTTCTGATCCTCTCCGGCTGATCGTGATCCTCTCCGGCTGATCGGTCTTTTATCTCTTCACTATTTTTTAATGTTTTTGTAAATACTCATCAACTATCATGGATTTAGCACAGGGTGTAACATATGTAGGTTGTTTGTTGGCATTTGAAACCAGTGATTGACAATGTTCTGCTGTCTACCCAGAAGGGGATTGTCACTACAGTTTACTACATCTTCTAAACTGGACATAATCCATTTATTATGTTAACTAGTGGTTAGCTTTCTAAAGTAAGAAGTGACTATTTGTGGTGGCATACAGTGCTCAGTGAGTATATATGACACTAGTCTATATACAGAATGCAATATACACAATACAATAAACACAACACGTACTATACAGTATGTCCACAATATGCGTAATACAATATACTATACAACTTTATACATACAACAAAATTTACGCAATATACACACCACAATACACATTATACACAATACAGTTCACACAAGACAGGATATATAGCAAAACATATGCGTGGTACAGCATAAAACATTCAACTAAATATATACAACAATGTACACAGCACTATATACACAGTACAGTATGATTGCAAGACACCAATGACTGACAAAAATACTTGCCAGATTAAGGTCTTTCGTGGTCCATCACACTACGGTCCAACAATCTGACCACTCGGCTTCATACTCAACACATGGGTCTCATGGTGCATATTTCAGTACGCTTCGACAAAAAAAATCGCGTCTGTGGCACTGTGAGACAAGGGAAATGGTAATTTCTTTTGTTTTTCAATGTCACGCGTGAAAAGAAATGAACGGGCTATAGGTCGATTCCAAATGATTTTATCACTTTGTTTTCTCTTTACCCAATGGAAAAGCCGCCTGAAAATCTGACATCTGTCCAATATGAAAGAATGTCATCTTCTACAAACACTAAAATAACTCATCTTTTTTGCTTTCATAGAAAGCTATATATTACATTTGTGTTTGTGGCACGTGGATGATCTGCCTGCCCTGTTGTGACGACAAGATGTCATTTATTGTATGATATGCATTCTGGATAAAAAGTAAAAATAATGTCAATATTCACTTTATTCCATCAACACGAGTTGAGTCCCCTATCAAATGATGAGTCTCTTCGAGACATGAGACCACAGAATCACCTGTTGGAAATTGTTCGGAGTTTCACAAGATGCAGAGAAAAATTGAATGACACTGAAGATTTAGTCTTTCTCCAAGTTTTTCTGAGACCATGGATTTTTTCCTCTAAATTCATCACACCAAACATTAATTTTATCACACACCATCACTATAGTGACACCAACCACAGGTATCACTCTCTCACTATAAACCAAGCCTCAGCTGATGTGGGATTTCACCTACTGTAAGTATTTATCAGATAACAATTCCCACTGGTGCGTCCCAGCTTCCAAACCCACACTGGGAACATGTGGTAAATAGGTATGTCACAGTCACTTTAACAATACAGCTGAACTACTAGCTTCATTAACCCCAGCTACAAATGCTACAGACATATTGATCGCTGCAACAGAAACAATTATCTTGTACAGAACAGAATTGCATATGGCCGAGGGCACTATTTCAGTTAGATAGCAGATCTGCAGCATTTACATTACATGTCAATATACACCTAATTCATTAATAGTCTAATATAATGATACTCTCCCCTATATATCGGACATACAGCAAAGGTCCTACTAGAGATTTATTCCGCAATATAATTACTGTTTATGAACAAGTGAAAAATCTCATCGCTGCAAATTTTGATTGTGCGTATTGTCATCTGCCCGTTTTGTGTATAATACACTTTTGATCACCCGAGTGAATGCTCTATTCCAATCAAGGCAATTTGATGTTCACTTTGGTCATTTTTACATCAACTTACTAGTCAAGTACAAATTATAACGAGGAATTTCTACCAGAGGTACGTCTACTACGAGCAGGACGAATCTAATGGTATAGTGCAAGCACCCGTCTAGTTTTATCATTGGCCGCGATTCCAAACTTGCCTAGTGCGCCGACAACTGTTGCTTCCTGTATATTTTACAACATAGGTGACTTATTGGTCGCGTGTGGTGTCCGGGTTCTTGCTTGTTGCGTGACTATGCAAGTCTCTGCGGCCAAGTACACGCTGCATCATGTGTTGCAATAGTTTCCAACAAGACACGCGACTGATCATGCAACCAAAGTCGCCTACTGCGCGCCTGCCCTAACAGCTTTTGTCTGTCTCACTGACTTTCAGTCTAGACTACTTGCAGAATGATCTCAGCGGGCAGCATTTTTATACACTGGGCCACTTTGTCTTACTAGTTTATTTATGGAACATTTTGAACATTGTATCTTATCCTGTTGGCATTTTGAGATGTCTTTGGCCTCTTGTTTGTTACTTTCATGTGGGCCTTGGCTGGAAAAGTTTCTCTGCCTTTTGTCCTCAAAAGTTTCAATCAATTGCAACTCCCATAACATTTTGCATTAAATCTAAATATTCACTGTTTTATAGAACTGAATAATTACTGATAATAGTTATATCAGATCAGAACCCTGGTCATACCAGTTGACAGAATAGAAAATAATTATTTCATCTTTTCTTTCTGCTATAGTCAAGTATGTCGGCATACATATTGATGTTATATCTTGTTTAATATATTTCAGTAGTCCTATTCACAATCTATATTTCTATTTTCTTATGTTCCCTTTTAATTCTTTCAACAGCATTGGCTGCATCAAGTTACCGGTTATTTTTTTATGCCCTCAGTGACAGCCTCCCCGCTGTGTTATGAAATGTTACCTTAGGTTACCTTAGGTTACCGAAAGAAATATCGATAGATAACAGAATATCGAATAGATCCATCAATCGGGGGTGATTGTCAGGTGTGACTGTGTTATCTGATACGTGCGTGGGGAGTTAGTTATTGACAACCTCGCAAACGTTATCGCCCTTTGTTAAACGCTGGGGACTCGTTAGTTCCTGTGGCTGGTGGCTAGGGGTCTATTGTTTAATGATCTTGTATGATGCTTATCTATCACAAAGGCAGTTCTATGGCCTATCATGTGCTTGTCTCCACTTGTCTTGCCGGTGTGTTCCGGAGAAGAACTGCAATGTATTTGTCAGATTCAAGTCTTTTTATTAAGATAAGTTTTGATGGTGTGTTAGTTGGTGCCAGTGGTGCAGTGGTTAGAAGCGTTTCCTTTCATCCAAGGATGGAATTTTCCCTTGCCTTCCACAATAGGAAATGAGCAAAATAATTGAATATTGAGAAAGATTTGTTGCGGCATGGGTTATTGTAAAAATATTTAAGTGATATAACAAGGTAATATTGAACGTGCGACTGACTTTTTCATTATTAAGTAGCACCAAACCTCACTTTTTCCCTTTAATACTGACTGTGGGGCAACTATTGCAAGTCATGTTATTCACGGACTATTATTCCTGGCCCTCTCTTCATGACTTGTTAATCATCACTTGTCATTCATATCGTATTGTTTGGTTCGTAATTATTCCTTTATTATTCATGGTAGGTAAAAAAGTTCAGTACATTTCTAGACTGCAAGTATCAAGGTTCGAGGTTCTCAGATGTGGTTTACAATCAGTGATTATGGAAGCTAAATTCAGTGCAGATACAATACCTTTGGCACTCACATGTCACCCATCAAGACATGGATTGTGGTTATATATTGCATTGTACATATGTTACCAATAACAATTGCTATTGCTCACCTCTTTCTCACTTCATTAAAGCCAGAAGACCCTTCTTCTATTTCAGACAAAACTCTATAAACCCCATCTGCCACGGGGCATGTCAACATGGTCATGTAAATGTTTGTTCCCTCTTGCATGGATGTGTTTCAGATGCTCCTTTGATGGTCCCTATGCTTGTCCCTATGTTTCTTACCTCTGCACAAGCTTGTTATCTCATTGTCAATACTCAATTATCACAGACTTAGCTGTGTGTGACACATGTAGGCTGGGTATGTGACACATGTAGGCTGGGTGTGTGACACATGTAGGCTGGGTGTGTGACACATGTAGGCTGGGTGTGTGACATGTAGGCTGGGTGTGTGACACATGTAGACTGGGTATGTGACACGCGTAGGCTGGGTGTGTGACACATGTAGGCTGGGTATGTGACACATGTAGGCTGGGTATGTGACACATGTAGGCTGGGTGTGTGACACATGTAGGCTGTGTGTGTGACAGATGTAGGCTCTGTGTGTGACACATGTAGGCTCTGTGTGTGACACATGTAGGCTCTGTGTGTGACACATGTAGGCTCTGTGTATGAAACAAGTAGGCTGTGTGACACATGTAGGCTGGGTGTAGGCATTAAGAACCAGTAGGATGAAAGGATGAAGGTAAACTGTTTACCCACGTGATTTTTCATGATGGTGTTCTGCCTAACAACTGAGGATAATCCACTTATGTCAACCACATACGCTAGTTTTGTGAAGGGTCATGAATAGGGGTGAGCTATCACCTTGGTAACGACGATACTAACTACTCCCGCTTCTAATAGCCGTTTTAGAGACAATCATTGTTTGCAGGTGGACAATGAGACAGGCGTTGTGACCCTGTTAATGGTAGCCAGTGGTAGCCATGGTTACTCCGTCACAACTAACAAGAGCACGAGTTTCTATGTGGACCAGAAGACAGTCCTCGCTGGTATGTCATAACTTGATAAATTGTAGTGTCAATGTGGAAGTTGGATTTAAATCAGTTAGTGGTCCATCGGACGCAAACTTGAATGTACAATATTTTAAAAGTATGAAAATTTTACTCATATAATAATATAATAGATCTAAATACAATGTACTTTAATATGCTATGATCATATTTTTCTGATCAGCGTTTGTCTATCGTCCATCCATCTGATGTCACCTTTTTCTTAAAAAATCTTTTTCTCAAGAACCGCTTATCGCAGAGGTCTGCTATTTATTTGGCAGATATTGTCCTTGGGTTGGTCTCTTCTAGATTTGTTCATGGTATCTTCATTGCAGCTGGGGGAGGGGTAACTTCTGCTGATGTTCATATTTTTTAATAAAATTTCGTAACAACCGCTTATGGCAGTGGTCTGCTACATGGCAAATATTTCCCTTAAGGTGGCCTCTTCTATATTTATGGCATCATCATCGCAGCAAAGAGAGGTAACTTGTGTTGATGTTTGTATTTTTACTTGAAAAATCTTTCTCGGAAACCCCTGGGTTAGTATCTTTCAGATATGTTAAGTAACTCATTATGGGAACAAAGGGGGGTAATCTCCATTGACTTTTTTAATTTTAAACTTTTATCTCCATGTCCGCTCAGTGCAAAGTTCTGCCATTTGGCAGATATTGTCTGTGTATGTCTCATTCAGATTAGTTTAGAGCATTTCTATTTTGGCACTTAGAGGCGATTTCAGGCAAGGTTTATCCACAAATCTGTATTTTCTTGTTTCAGTATCTTAATGGGTTCCTCTAGCCTCTTGTTTTTGATGTCATGCAGTCTCATTGTTGTCTTCTTATTCTGATATCAAGATGGCCTCCTTGGCCTCTTTTTTCTTTACCCAGGTGAGCATCTTGAGGCCTCTTTTGCCTCTTGTTTTATCAAGATATCACGCTATACTCTTTATATTTCTGAGATTATAGAAGCGTTGCAGTCATGAAATAAATTGGTAATTCTGTCATTCAAGTATACATATTAATCCAGTTGTTTAACACATTTGACATGTGTAATAGCACAGTAGCCATCCTAGGCAATACCAACATGTAGAGACGACTTGTTAAGTGTACATCTACCCAGAAGTATGCATAGAACACGGGTACTACATCCACGTTGTTCTTAGCAGACGATATTTCAAATTAGCATTGATTTTTCTGTTGCCCAGGACAATATTTATCATTGTTTCCCCCGTAGGACATACAGCACAGCTAAATAATGATCTCACGACATTGATTCCAATTTCATTAAAGCTTCAAAGTCTCGCCACCCATTTGTTATCTTCCCATCGTTATTGTATTTGTAGGTCAATAGCACAGCCAAAGGTCACGTAGCGTTTACAGCAAATTTCCAAGTGGTGTTAACAATAGCCTCGTAAATTCATAATTCAAATGTGATTATCTTTTGTTTTTTTCTCATTTTCACAAAGCATCCATTCCTTAATTACTGGAATACACCAACCACTGCAATCTTATGTAAATAAAATCCTTTATTTATTGATATGAAGTTAACTCTGCAATCACTGTACCCTGATAACTTTATTCCTGTCATTTGTGCTTCATATGGTAAAGCTTATGGTGTTTGTAGGAAAATATCTTCTCTCTCTCTACTCTGCATATCTTTTGTCGAACAGCGCAGAGAGATATTGTCTAAACTAAGTTAATCTAACTTATTTCAACAAGGAAAAACAAGGTGATCCAACATTTTTGTCACATAGCTAAAAAATATTCATGTCGATATCAACGTGATTCTATAGTTATTGTTCTGAAAGTGAAAAAATATATCTAAATGCACAATGTGAACCTCCACATACCCTGAAACTCTCAAACTACTTAAACGTGCCTACATAATATTCTCTCACTACCTGAAACCTGACCTCCTCACCAGCACAATGTACAATTGTCATTCACTCCACCTCAATCCACCCGCCACTGAAATACAACTCGAAACTCTTGAAATTCCAAAACGGCATTCCAGTTCCTCTTTCACCGTCCTGGCTGCTGCCTGTCACATGCCATATCATTCAAAATTTGTTGATGCCCTTTTTTAGATTGATGCACCCCCCCCCCACTCTTTACTGCATTCCCAGGTGATATCCGGCAATATACAACTGTTGTACTGCTCCAACCATCTTCTTTGAGATCTTCTACTGGTACCAAGTTTTTATTTCTAATCTATGCCCACTTGCAATAATTTTTTTTCTCCCATATTCGTTTTTTTTCTATTTTTCATTGAATTACCGGTATATATCATTGCTCTCCATAATATATATGCCGAACATGTAGATGATTCTGGATAACTCACACATGAATGAATAGATTTTAAATATTTTTTACTCATGTGAATGTGTGTATGGCTAATAACTACACTTTAATAGAATAAATTTCATCCCATTTTCAAGATTTATCATCTGCTATACATGGTAGTTAAGATGGATAAAGTTATACGTATCTTCAGGGAGGGGAGGTGGCTATAATACAACCAGTGCTCGAGCCACAGATGGCCAGTCTCTGCTTGATGGAGGGATAGGGGGCGAGGCCTGTGCGGGGAGCAGGTGGCCAGCAAACGGAGGCTTTGGTGGTGGTGGTGGTGCCTGTACGAATGGGGGTGGTGCCGGCGGGTTTTTTGGTGAGTACAGTGTTTGTCACTGTTAGTACAATGTCTCATACCATCACTGCGATTTCACTGCGGTGTCAGTCTCAAATCTTCACCCTGGTGTCACACTTTTTGATCATCACTGTGGGTGTATTATCGCTGTGGTTGCATTGTCTTACATCATTACTGTGATTCACTGTAATTATCAGTAAGAAATAACAATATGTCATCATGAACTTATAGTTGCCAGAGGTAATGGTGGTTATACAATTTTGCAACAACATATTACTATTCTCAGGTATACATATTTATAGATAGCACATTATCAGATACAATTACAGAAAGAAAAACTCGTAATATTGAAATCTTTTTTATATATATATATTCCCGATTTAGCCAGTATACAGCCTGTGGCATTTTTTTACAAAATCGCCCTTAACCTTTGTGCCCACCCATGGGGTTCTTGGTAGCCCTAGCAGCGTGGTTGTGTAAGGGCTTCTTTTTTCTAATGTGTTTGTGCAACAGATGTTCTGTAGATGGTTTTTATGGCAGTTACCTCTTCGCTATCACGTGATCTCATTATGAATCAGAATCATCTTCTGTCAGATTTCTGGGTCTGAACAACATATGTTGGCTCTCTATAATCATTCGTGAACCGATAGCATATATGGACAAAACTCTGATGTCTGCCTGGACTAAGTCGTTTTTACTACTGTGTTTTCTTCACTACTTATAACTGAGGCTAATCTTCTTGTTATGTTAACCACAGATCTTCTTTGTAGTGGAGTAAATATGGTCAATGAGATAGCCGATGCCCAGCCAATTATTACAAGCACACATGTCTGTACTTTCAGGTGTATATATTATGGCACATGATCAAATACAATCAAACAACACACTTCTAATGTCAAAATCTTTTCCCAGTCTTTCATATTGTGGGTCATTTTCCATTTTATTGTATTGTGAAACGTATTGTGACTTTATTATAGCAGTAGTGAGATAGAAATGCATGCAAATACATATCGCCTGAAGAAAATTGTTTTATTATTACTTAACTTACGTAAATGTCAGCCGGACTTAGGATATTGATTGTCTTATACCAAGATCAATCAACGGTTAATTCAATCCTAATTTTCCTAATTTTTTTAGAATAAAAATCTCATTTCATGAGGTGGAGAAAAGTAAGGGAAGAAATCTGGAAGATTAGTCTGAATTCAGTCACAACCTCAGTTAAGAACTATGCAATGCTAGCCCTTCGGAATATGATTTTTCGACTAAGGTTGTCCCAAGGATGAAGTAGGTGTTGTTGGAGAATATCTAATCTACTAATTAACACCGTTTGTCCGTACAACAGGGGGTTTGGCGACAGGCTCCGCAACCAGTGGTGGTAACTACATCTCTCCTCTAGCCAAACGCAACATGTCCGAGAAAATCGGTATGATTCTGTATGATTCGATATGATTCGGTATGATTCTGTATGATTCTGTATGATTCTGTATGATTCTGTATGATTCTGTATGATTCTGTATGATTCGGTATGATTCGGTATGATTCGGTATGATTCGGTATGATTCGGTATGATTCGGTATGATT
>WURV02215240.1:0-10754 GCA_011762755.2 Epimenia babai
AGCTCCTCAAGCCGGCAAACCTGCTTCTCAAGCTCCGCGATCCGCTTGTCCCGCTCGGCGAGGCGCTTGTCCCGCTCCTTCACCTGCGACTCCAGCGCCGCTATGCGATCGTTCGCCTCCACCCCGTCAGATAGAGCACAGTTTGATTTTCTTGTCGATCCGCTATTTCTTAAGTGATCGATATCATTTGATTCTTAGGGGGACTGAACGGTTACCTACCGGCTGGTTCGAGCATGGGTTGAAATCCCTGTTACCGACTTGCTGACAGTTCTGCAGAGCCCCAGACACTGTGAGGGGCAGCAGCGGGAACTTGGTTCTCGAGGGGGACTCCAGGACTGTTCCAAGTTTTGCGTTTTGCCGATAAGGTCCGGCTCACACGCGAGCCGCCCTTCGTGACTCTTGCTGCTGAAGAGCTTTCACGATGGCGTCCCGAATTGCTCGCTGGTCGACCAGACGCAATGGTTGTAGCCGTTCGCGGTAGGTTGGTTCGCGGGGACGCTCAGGGGGCATGAAACGCACCTAGTTCCACAGGAACATCTTCGGGACCATGTTTGGCATTGGGGAGTGGAATAGCTAGCGGAGCGCGGAGGTGAACCCGCTGCCCCACAATTACCCGCGATCGTCCATAGAACTCAGGCTATGCAGCATTTCTTGTACTTCCGGCCGCTTCCACAGGGGCAGGGCGCGTTGCGACCAACCTTCGGACTCTGGCGTCTGATGGGCTCCCGTCGAGGGAACGCTGGCTCGAAATCGGGGTCGTCGTGCGCGGGAGAGCGCAGCAGCTTGTGCTGTGGATGTGTCTTGTCGTCAACGACTTCACGCCACATCTCGTAATGCCTGATGAGGCGCTCCCGGTACGCAGGGTCGCGGGCGAGCATCTCGTTGAACATCGCGAAAAGCTCATCGGCCTTGTCGGTCTGTGGATTCAGCGGATCCAGGAAGCACTGCTCTTCCCCTTCGAAGGCGGGCTCCGGAGGTTCGAAGCTGTAGTTGACGGACGCTGAAACTTCGTTGCCCTCTACCCATTGGACGTGAACTAGTACCCGCCTACAGTCGCACAAGGGTTCCGTGCAGTAGTGTTCCCGCAGTACGTAGGTTCCGGGCGGAAGACTCGCATGCCGCTGGACGTGGAAGGAGCGGGTCTCTTGCGTGGCAATGTCGTGAAAGGCGAGGTCGAATGGCAGCATGTTTGTGGGGTCTCCTGGTGTGGGGGGGGGCGCGCCCCTCTAGATCGTTACAGGTGAGGCCTCGTAAGAACTTACCAGCCTCCGCGCCCAAGCGCGTCTCGAAGTCGTCGCTTGGTGCAGAGTTCCGCATGGCGTCTCGTAGGTCCACGGTGAGCGCTACGGCTTCATCGTATTTACGCTCTTTGATAAGCCCATCCCGCGTCCATGCCGCTTCGGGCTGCTCGGCAAGGCGTTTGAGCAGGCGAGCTCGGGTAGCTTCGGCGCGACGCCGTTTCAGCTCTGCTCGCTTGGCGTCCGCTTCAAGCCTCAGGAGGCTCAGCTCCCTGGCCCGAGCCAAGAGCGTCGAAACCCTGCGCCGCTTCGTCTGGGGCGCGGGTTGCTCTCGCCGGAAAGCGTTGATTAGTTCGGTACCGATACCAGCGGAGGGGTCCTTGATCGCCTTCAGGAGCCAACGTTCCTTTTCGCGCTCCGGTTGGGCCAAGAGCCACCCTTGCAGCGCGTCTGCGTCCAGCGAACCGCTCCGACTGCCCTCGGCCGCGGCCGCAAGGAGATCCTCATCGATGCGCAGGAACTCCCCCAACGAACGGAGGGAGGTGTTGGACTCCTGGAGCCCTGCTGGCACGGGGGGTTCCTTCGTTGAGCTTGCGACCTCGCCGGCTTGAACGGCCAAGAGCCACGCGAGATACGCCCCCGAGAAATCCCCCTGGAGAATCGCAGCCCTGAGCGGCACAAGCGCACTGAGCCGTCCCTGCGCGTGGAAGCCGTCGTCGCCAGGCTCGTCGCTTTCACTCCACAGGTCGAGCACCACGTGCTTGCCTGTCCTTGTCAGCGCCGCCGGGCCACCGGGGAAATAGGGCTTGAGTCGCCGCAGATCCATCCGGCTCGCCGGCAAGCGCAACATGAACCTGTGCGACGCCCAATTTGAGACGTAGACGAACACGTCGAAGTAGCGCTCCAGCAGCTGCTTTGGATCCGCCTTGAGATCACCCCAGTGGTACTCGTTCCAGAACCGCGTGGGGGAGATTTCGGCGCGCGTCGAAATGCTCCGAAGTTCCGCCATTTGCGCCGGGGTGAGCGGCTTGGTCTAGGGCGAGGAACTCGTAACATTGATATTCGCTCACGGCCCCACCTCCCCGTCGCCACCACCGGCCGGCGGCGCTTCATCGTGCGCTCCCATGAGTCGCCGCTGCGCCTTCGCCTCCCGGCGAGCTTGCTTTTTGCGCGCACGCTCACGAGCCAGCTCCTCCAGGGAGAGCACCTTTTCGGGCCGAAGGCGGTGGAAGCGCTTTTCGTAGAGTGTCTGGATAAACTCGGGGAGCGGGGCCTTCCATGGCTCGTCGCGGTGGTTATCGATCTGGCCGAGCTTCGCCGGGTTGAGCCCCAACTCTCGCGCCATCTGCACATGTGCGTGGGAGAGGCGATGTCGCTTACGCGCCGCTATCCAAGTCCTTAGTTTGGCGTTGGGTTTTCTTTTTTTCATGGCTGAAGCTCTGCGTTCTTCCGTTGTTGGCAGAGGGGGCCGCCATCGGCATCGCGTCGATTCCCTAGCGGCTAAGAGAGTGTGATTATTTGGTGCTTGCCGGGGCAGAATCGCTACCGTTCGTCGACGTAGCAGGTGTGATGGCGACGCGCGCTGACCTGACGGCTCTCGATTGCGTCGAGCGCGACCCGCCGGACTTGCAGCATATCTCGTCCCGGTGGGCGAAGAACGACTGGTGCACCATTTTGGGGATCAAACGCCCCGACCTCGTCGCGGTCAAGGATCACAGCGATGCCAACACCTACGCGCGGCTGATCGTGGCCCTCTTGGAGCGCGGAGAGCAGATGACGCTTGCGGACGTTGCGGAGCGATTCGACGAGGCCGGCATCGCCCCTTACGCTGGAGCGCTTCGGTCCCTGCAGCGCTGCCGGCCGGGGCGCGAGCCCATCCACCGCGACGGCGACCACTGCTCCCTGGACCCCCACTACGACGAGCTCGACCTCTGGGTCTTGCGTCTTGGCCTCCGCCCGCCGAAAGCTCCGCCGCTGCGGGTCGTGAGGCCTCCGCCTGCGGCGTTGCCGGGCGAGGAGACTCCGCTTTCGGTGGCAGAGCTCGATGAGGCGTGGAAGGACGCCAGCCTCTCCGGCTGATCCGCGCAACGCTTGGCTCTGGCTGTTCTCGACGCACATGGCGGCCAACCCATGCCGCCGCAAGATGTGGTTGGCTCTGTCGCCACGCGGACCGAGTGGCACCCACTCCGCGACAGCTCGGCGGCTTGCTCCCTCACGACCCGATCCATCGGTCACGGCGGCACACCTGCAGGCCGCCGCGCGGCGCCGAGCACAGAAGGCAAGAGAGCTTGCGGCGATGACCCGCGCGCTTCTCGTGGGGTTCCCAACGGACGCCCCGAGAGCACTACCGGCGACGCGGCACCGCCCGCAAACCCGCGCCAGCAGGGCAGATACGGCAAGACCCCAGCCGGCGATGCCGACGCGGAGTCCTGTTATGAGAAAGGCCCAGGCTTTCTAGCCTGGGCCTTATGAAGCTCCCCTCGCGGGACCCCAACGCGAGTCCGGATGGCCGCTTTCACTAGAAAAGTGGCCAGCTAAATGAATGAAATGAATGGTTTGCGGCGGTCGCCGCCTTTCGGCGGTGTTTGCGTGAAACAGGGTCGAGAGGGCGAAACGCTATCGCGAGGCGAGACGCGTTGGAGAGGGTTGCGTCTCTCAAGGCCGGCGCCCGCTAGTAACGCCTGCTTGACTTGCGGCGCGCGCAGGTAGAGCCACCGTGACCCGGCGCCAGGCGGGAAGCCGCTCTGCTCGAAGCCGATGGAAACGCGCACTGGAGGTACGTGTTTCCGTTAGTCTTGGACATCCTTGGCTGGGCGGCTACACTTGATCAGATCAACACCTACACGCACTTGTGGTGCGTTTTCCGCTAAGGAGTGTCCAGTGTCATCCGAGGAGTTCTTCCGACACCACCCTGTGTTCAGGCACGAGGAGTACGCCCAGAGCCGCAGCGGCGGGAGCCCGCGCACGGTGGACAGCCTGCTGCGCAAGCACATGCAGAGCGGCAGGATCGCTCGGGTGCGGCGAGGTCTCTACGTCTCGGTGCCTCCCGGCGGCGCAGCGGAGACCGTCGACCCCTACCTCGTCGCATCGAAGGCGGTGGAGGACGCAGTGGTCAGCCACCACGCGGCGCTCCAGTTCCACGGGCGAACTTACTCGATGTGGAGCCAGATCACGTTCTTGACCCGCAGCCACACGCGCGGGTTTCGCTTCGGCCCGGTGGACTATGTGCCCGTGCGACCTTACGCGGCGGTCGCCGACCTCGAAGATATGGGCGGCGGCTTCGAGAGCCTGCCCAGCGCTGGCGGGCATGCCCGTGTCTGCACCTGCGAGCGCGCGATGGTCGACGTGCTGCACACGCCGTCGCTCGGTGGGGGGTGGGAGGAGATCTGGCGGTCGCTGGAGATGATCGAGTTCTTCGACCTCGAGGCGGTGATCACCTGCGCCCTGCGTCTCACCACGGCGACGACCGTTGGTCGCGTCGGCTTGTTCCTCGAGCAGCATCGCCAGCGCATCTTTGTGGAGGACGCGCACCTCGAGCGTCTGCAGGCGCACGCCCCGAAGGACCCGCGCTACCTGGACGCATCGAGAGAGCCCGGGCGCCTCGTCCACCGCTGGAACCTGATCGTGCCCGAGCGCGTGCTCACCCAACGCTGGGGTGAGGTGGCCTAATGCTCACGCGAGACCAAATGCAGCTCGCTGCAGCGGACAGCGGGTTCCCGGTCGACTCCCTCGAGAAGGTCTGGATGCTCGTGCGGCTGCTCAACATGATGGTCGCGCACCCCTTCATGGGGCCGAGGGTGGCGTTGAAGGGTGGCACCGCCTTGAACCTCTTCGTGTTCGACGTCCCGCGGCTCTCGGTCGACATCGACGTCAACTACATTCGGAGCGGCGGACCGGGCGACGATGACCGCCGACCGGCCGAAGCTCGACGCAGCGCTTGAGCAGGTCGCCTCGCGGATGGGGCTGGCGGTGAAGTGGGCACCGAGCGAACACGCAGGTGGCAAGTGGCGCCTGTCCTACAGGTCGGCGCTCGGCCGACCAGCCATCCTCGAGGTTGACGTCAACTACATGCTGCGCGTTCCCCTGTGGGATCCGACGCGGCGGGAGTCGCGTGAATTCCTTGGTGGCCGGGCCAGGAAGATTCCGGTGCTCGACGACCACGAGCTCGCAGCCGGGAAGCTCGCGGCGCTGCTCTCGCGCGGGGCCAGCCGTGACCTTTTCGACCCTGCCAAGCTCCGCCTCGCCTTTGTCGTCTACGGCGGCATCAACCGCGTGGACTGGTGCGACGTTTCGGCCGACACGGTGACGACGACGGTGGATGATGTGAAGCGCCAGCTCCTGCCGATGCTACGGCAGAACATTCGGCCTTCGCGGCCCGACGTCGAGCGCTGGACGAACGACCTCATCGAGGAGACCCGCGCGCTTCTCTCCGCGGTACTCCCGCTGGCGGACCACGAGCTCGCGTTCCTCGAACGGCTCAACGGCCAGGGCGAGATCGAGGCGTCGCTGGTTACAGAGGATGCCGGTCTGCAACAGCGCGTCGAGACAAACCCCGGCCTGCGGTGGAAGGCTCTGAACGTGAAGAAGCACATCAGTGGCAACTGAACGGGAAGGTCCGTCGCGTAAGGAACTTAAGCCACGCTTTAATTTTGTGGGCCACATTGTGTGTCCCAGCGAGGAAATCTTCCGGCTCTACTTCTTTGAAGCCCATCGCGACGGCCTGATCGTCGCCCAAACCCTCCCCCTCGGCGCTGTTCACCAGACGTCTGATGGGTTCGTGTGTCGTAGCGTGACCCGGGCTGACTTCGGAGTCTTCTAGGCCCGCGTCGGAGAGCGTCATGCGCCCCCGATGTTGACGCCGCTCGGCCCGTTCCAACGCGTGTCTTCGACCCAGTCGAGGAAGAACTTCGCCACGTCAGGTCGTGGGATGGGCTTGGCGAAGTGTGCGGTGCGACCTCCGATGACCTTGTACCTCCCCGTCCCAGGCGTAACCGTTCACGGGTGCCCTTGCGGCAGGCGGGCGGTCCATGAGATCGGAAGCCCATGGCGGAACCAAGGACGGCGCAGGAGCTATCGGCGGCGGTTGAGGCATTGGTCCGAGCGTATGTCTCGGCGGGTGTGGCGGGTGCGAGGCAAGGGGTTGAGCGTGCTCTGGCGGCAGCGGCGAAGGGCGGGGCGAAGAAGGGTCCGGCGCGGGCGCCCAAGCGGGATCCCGGGCGAGAGCGGCTGCTGAGGCAGCTGCTGGAACCAGGAGCTCCCTCTGTGAGGGTGCTGGCAGACACGAGCGGTGTGAGCCGTTCGACCTTGTATAAATGGCTTTCCGAGGTCAAAATATCGGGGATGAAGGCTGACCGGCGCGCACGGAAATTCAGCGAGGCTTTCGTTTTGTGCGCCGCCTGGCGTGCCCCACCCCGGTTGTACTCTGCTGAGGGCGTGGGCTCGGAGCCGCGCCCGGCGGAAGTCCCGCGAGGCATGTCCCGGCGAGGAATTCAACCGGCTCTGCTTCATTGAAGCCCATCGCGACGGCCTGATGGTCGCTCTCCCTCGAAGCGCTGTTCACCAGACGTCTCATGGGTTCGTATGGCGGTTATCCCCTTGCCGGACGCTGCGGCGAAACGGGGTTGAGCGGGCGGATCTCGCAAGTGTCTGATCTTGCTTGGCTTGCGAGAGGTGGGGTTGGCGGAGAGCGTGCGACCCCGCCGCCAGACGAGGCATCCCGCAGACGGGGCACGCTTATGCGCCGGCCGCCTTGAACTCGCGCTTGAGGGCAGGGTAGCGGCGGTAGCCGTCCATCAACTCGCGCAGCCAGGCTTTGCCGGCGGGTGAGCCATCGGCGTGAGCGCATTGGAGGGCGAGGGATGCGGCGTGGTCGTAGTGGCGGCGGCGCTTGTTTGCGGTCACGCCCTCGACTCGCTTCTCCGCTGCTGTGCGCATGGCCGCGAGCGCAGAAGATCTGAACGCGTCCGCGTCCGCTGGGGTGACGTCGGCGAGTTGGATCAACCCTTGGACGCTCGGCGTGCGCAACCTGGGCCCACGCTCGTCCGTCGGGCTGCTCATGTCCCCGTCGTCGCCCGGCAACCTAATGGTGACGTCTGTGCCACCCAGCAGAGCGACGAAGAAGGGGAAGACCAGGTGGCCAGGATGCTCAGGATTCGACCCCCCCAGCCCTCCCGCCTCCGCCAGAAGCTCTGCCGCTGCAGCGAGTTCGCCCCTCAGGATATGCAAGAGCGCATGCTGTCGGGCGGCTTTCTCCGGGACCACCTCCAGCGCTGCGTCTGCTCGTGCCAGTAGCGTTTCGCGGGTCGCGGAGCCCCCGAGCCAGCGACGAAGCCGAGTGAAGGATGGAGCCTCCCGCCACCCTCGCTCGAGGACAGCGTCCAGATCGTCGGAGTCGAGCTCCTGGGCGGCGAGCGCCGCGCCATCGAGCCACTCCTCCCGGGCGTAGGTACGATCCTCGACCAGCTTGGCGGCCTCCTCGTAGGCAGCCTGTGCCTCCGACCAGTCCCCGGCGTCCACGACAGCGCGACACCAGGCCCGAAGGTCGCCGGCTCGTCGGCTTCGCCGGGCGATCGTGGCGAGCCCGACTACCCCCTGCGTACGCATGACCACTTCGCGCAGCCAGCGATCTTCGCGCCGATCCCAATCGCTCTTCTTGGCGCCCGATACGAGCTCTTCCACCAGCGCGCGCCACTGGGCGAGAAATTCGTCGAAGTTGGGTAGAGGATCGAGCGCCACGCCCTCGAGCTCCTGGAGGGGCTCAACGAAGTAGCAGACACCCTGAACGTCCGCCATCGCAGTGCACACGGCGTGAGCCCGTTTCTTCGGCGGCGAAAGCAGATACTTTGCGACGATGTACTGCTTGGCGCAGGCGTCGACATCCACACCGAGGACCTCCTCGACCATCTCGTGCTGACCCAGGTCGATGTCGCCGCCAGCAATAGGGATGAGCAGCGCCTGAAAAATGCGCAACGTGGTGGCGTAGTCGCGGGCCAGGAACGCGTGGGTGCCCTCCCGGAGGTACCTGTCTACTTCAGGTGGGTTGGCCTGGGAGACACGACGCGCGGCGCTGGCGAAGGCCTCGATCTCCGCGACGCGCCGGTCGTCTGGCGTCACCGGAGCCCAAGCGCTCGGCCCTCTGGCGGCACAGTCCACGACCTCATTCATTAGGCGAGCCTGAGTGACGTCCTCGAGGCGTGGGATGAGCCTTCGGATAAATTCGCGCAGCTGGTCGGCGTCCATGGCGTCCAGGGCTTCGTCGATGGTCGCCTCGTGTTTATCATGTCGTCGGCGACCCATCAGCTCGGCTCCAGCTCGTGGGTGAGAATGCGCGTGACAAAGGGCTCCCCTCCGGTCTCGCTGGAGACGAGCTTTCGAATCCGCGCCTGTGTCTCCTTCGCCGAGCCCATACGATCGGCGGCTACCATGGTGTGCGAGTACGCGGCCAAAACGTCAGGGCCCGTGATGTCGTAGCCATAGCCTTTGACCAACCACAGAAGCGCAGCCATGCCCGCCTCCCGCGCGAAGGCCGGGTTCTTCTCCTTAAAATCCCGGGCTGCTCGGGACAGGGTCTGGGGAGAGCAGGGGGTGCGATTGGCCAGCGCGATGGCCTCGTCGAAGAGCTTCGCCGACTTTGCCGCCGCGAACCACTTGCCTTCGTCGCCGGGAGTGTGCGCCACGAGATCCGTGAGCACCTCGGTTTTTGTCTTGTGAGGATACTTCTTCGCCACCGCCCGAAACCACGCGAGGTAGGTCCCGGCCTGGTTGGCGACGAGCGCGTACTTCTCGTAGGCCTCGTCGGCGAGCCCGGACGAGAGGAGCACCTCTTCGCAGGCCCGGGCGATGGCGATGGGGTTATCGCTCAGACCACGGCCCTCTTCGGCATAGCGGATGGCCTCGGCTTTGCGGCCCATTGCGACGAGGGCCCTCACGCCATACTGCCGATGGTGCCACCACTTGTAGGGGGCCATGTCGAGCAGCGCGAGCAGCTCTTCGTGGCGACCGGCGGCGAGAAGCGCGCTCAGGCAATTCGTCGTGCCCGCGAAATAGTCGCGCAGCTTGGGATCAGGGCTCCACGCCAGCTTGCACTTGCCGATGAGCTCGTCAGCCCAGTCGGACGAGACTTCGGGGCTCCCGCAGAGCTCGCCCCAGTGGTCGCCGAGGGTGTCAAGGTAGCCCATGCCGTCCTTTTGCTGGGCCTTCCAAAGACGCTCGAGCCACTTCGCCCGGGTCTTTTCGTCGCCGGGCGCCGCCCCGATAATCTTGGCCAGCGCGGCGATGGTGTTGTTCACTGTAGCGCCGATGGCTCCCGAGGACCCGTCGACCTGCTCGATGGCCGGGGACAACTTCTCGACGAAGATCACGGCCCCTTCGGCGGCGACCAGGGGCTCTTTTTTCGCCACCTTTTTGATCTCGGCGAGGGCTTCTCGGATCCGCTTGATGGGCGGTTGGGACTTCCATCCGAAGGCGCGCTTACGGAAGCGCGCGCGGAAGGTCCATTTATGGGCAGGAGCTTTGGGCATTTGGTTGTTTGGGCTTCTTGGTGGCTCGGCCTCGTGCTGCGGGATCCGGGGCCGTTGGCGGGCGCTGGCGATGGCTTGCTTTCTGTACTCGTGGTGGAGGGGGGTGTCGATGGGGTTGCGGATGGGTCGCGGCGGATTGGTGATTGGGGCTGGACTTGGCGAGGCGTGGTTGGCATCTGGGGCGTGTCCGTAGCGCAGGACCAGGCCCTCGGACGCCGGGAGTCGACGCCGCCGCCACGCTCACTCGTTTGTGTTGGAAAAGTGATCCCAGCTCGCCCTCGCTGAAGTCCGAGGGCGGGCCGAGGAAGTCGAGCACGTAGGGGTCACGGAAGACCAGGTCCGGCGACATCCGGTCCTCATCACGCAGAGCCTCGAGGGTGCCCTCGACCACGGCCTCCTGGCGCTTGGCGATGGCCGTCCGCTAGAAGAGCATCCCGTCCATCTTGCTCTTGAGGGTCCGGGTACTCCATCGCTCCACTCGGCACATCTCGGTGTAGAACTGCCGCTTGAACGGGTCCTTGATGGCGATGAGCTCGCGGAACTGAGTCTAGCTCAATTGTGAACGCAGTGGGGTCACAATCTCCTCATCGGGGTAGACTTCGGCGAACCGCATCATCCGGTACAGGCTGCGCCGGCCGAATCCGCGGCCGAACTCGGCCGTCAGCGCCTTGGCCACTTCGGCGACAACCCGCTCCCCATAGGCGGCCCGCTCGTGCCCGAGCACCTTCTCGCGCAGACGCTTGCCTACCTGCCAGTAGCGGGCGACCAGCTCGCCGTTCACCGTCTGCGCGACGCGACCGCGGGTCGCCTCGATCAAGGAGCGGAACTCCGGGACGAGGGCATCGGATGGGGGGACGGGCTTGTCGGTCATGGGCGCTCGCTGGTTGGGCCGGGGGGACCGGATGGAGGGATAGGTAAGCCAGTGGTTTAGTCTGAAGTTCCAGCGCCCAAAATCGAGAATCGCCTGCGAAATGCAGGCGATTCTCAATTTTGGGCC
>WURV02215251.1:0-10752 GCA_011762755.2 Epimenia babai
AGGTGTTTGTAGCTGGTGAACTGGTGGCGTGAATGGAATCGACGAAGGTCAAATGTCTTCCAAGACTCGGTGGATTTTCACTACGGTGTTCCCCCACCCCATATAATCCTAATTCGTTTGTCATGTTAAGGCATAGGCTAGCATAAAAAGGGCCAGGGATGGTCTATGCAACGGTTACCCTGGTAATTAGCCTATATGTAACTAACTACAGCGATCAGCCTATATCAGCTCGCATAGCCTATTGGGATGTAATATATTCAGAACTGTCATCTTTTTGTATAACATGTACTAATTAATGGTTGAACACGATGGGCCTGTTAGTAAAGTTTCACCAATGCAGCAGAATGTATAACGTATGTAGCTGTAAGCTGAAATTACCCCGCTATCAAGGCCATCGATGGTTCGTTACAAGGCGAGTCCAGGTATACGTGGTCAACATGATGGATTCGTTTGATTGGCCTATCTAGGAGTTTGACTGACATAATTTACTGAGCGGATAATATGATTGATATCGACCACGTGATAATTGTTTCCTTCCGTAATAACAATGCCACGTGCTCGGTCATGACAATGCCACGTGCGGTACAATATCTAATGTAAAGGAAATATGATATAAATATGGACAAACTTAGCAATAATTATCAGTGTGTATGACTAAATTTCATTTAAACGGTGAATAATTATCAAACATTGTAAATATCAACCAGATGACATAGACACCAGCAGAGAGAATCTGTAGCACAGCCACGTCAGTGGGGGAAATTCCTTACAGAACCACACTGCAAGAGATACCCAGATTTCTCATGGCCACAGGGGTTTAAGGCGTTTTGCCCAAATAATGCAACACGTGAGCGTGAATTGATCCAGGGACCCCTGGATTCATGGGCAAACGCACAAACCACAACGTAACTTAACCTGCCCCTTACATGTACTATAGATGTGCTGATAAATTTCATTTCAACTATTACAAATGAGGTAATATGAATGTGTTAACATATTCATTATAAAGCAGATGAGGAGTAACTCGTAAACCTAGCGGAAATTTGATACAGTAAAATTTGCATTTATTATTTATTTATTTATGACCTAAGTCGCAGAATTGGGTCAGTAGGCGGGGCGCACTGGATCTGTCCGTTAGAGTTGGGGGAACACCGGAGTAAAAATCACCTGGCCTGAGCGAACAGTGACTTTTTCCATTACAATACCAGTGTAACGGTTCCAAACTTATACAGTGTCCACTAATGTCGCTATTTCTGTGATACGTGGTGACTACCTACATTGAGATGAGAGAATAGCGAGAAGGTAAGCGAACTGGTTTCGTCAATTTAGTTTTGTAGTAAAAGGTTAAAAATATATGAACACGAAGTAACGTGCACTTTGGAAGGTAAACTAGTGGGGGCTTTATGGCACCCGCTGTTATGGAGTTTTTGTCCCCCAATGACTTGATGCAAACTTTTGGACGCCGCGCAAGTATCTTTAAAGTACAGTATATGAATGTCCGAATTTAGGTACCCATAGCATTCCATGGAAAGTGTCGGTGTCAACCATATTGTAAAATATAACAAGAATAATGATTAAGGTTAAGACTAATGAAAGCTGCCCCGAGAAACAGCTTCACTTAATTAGTTGTAGTGATACGCACGATATACATGCCTAGGAAAATCCTGTCACTGAACATGGAAGAGAGATCAACATTAAGTAACGCGGATAACTACGAAGACACAAAGGTAAGAATAATGACTATTAATAGTGGGAGAAATAAATAGTTACAGGTAAACAAAGAATATAAACGACGTTAGCTGAAAATCTTTCACTAATGGATGTTGGTCTTGAATTTACTGCACTGTCCGCAACATGATTCGTGGTTTTAGTAGCAATAGAACGAACTGTACTGTTTGAGAAACCTGCAGACCCTCCGTTTCCCTGATAAGTCTTTGACTGGTCTGCCGAGTTGGTCGCCGTACTTGCATCCCGAAGAAGACAGGCACGGTTTATGTTAGTTAAGATATTTGCTGGTTGGCGTCTAGTCACCGTAAATTGATATTATTTCTGTTTGTATTCACGTTATGCTTACTCAAGTTAATGATCATGTGCCGAAATAATCATATAGCTCCTGTCATATTAAAGAAAGAGCACACTCACCTATATAACCGCTCGCCCAGTAGTCATTTAAGTGAGCGAACATTGCCTTAGAACAATCTTTAAAACTCGCAAGTCATGACGCGGAGTCAAGGTGTAAAGATGAGGAAAAAATCTATTTGACGAGCAAGTGCGTTCACTAAAATACGATAGTGTGATTGACATCCTAGCGATCCTATACCACTGTACGGTCCAACCAATGAATGGAGATTGACCAGGACAAAGCATTAAGTTGAATGACTTGATTTAAAGATTAACGTATTCGCGCCTGCTACGTCGTCTCTCATTTTGCGGCAGAATGTATGAGAGTAAATTCACGAGCTGCGCGACATGGCGATATATCGTCAGCATCTTAATATCATACACCGTAATACGGACGCCAGCACTGTAAAATGTGACTCATCATACGCCTATAATATTTTGATTTTAAGTGTAAATACTAATAACTCGCATTCACCATTCTGCGTGTCCCTGGCATCTCCGCAGGATTTACAGCACGAGCTTTCTACTCTATTCTTATAACAGTGGCTTGACCCCTCGGCGACCGCTTCTTTGCACGAGACCAATCTGAGGGTGACTGGTTTTGGCTTGTCGCCGTACTCGCACCCGCCTGTGTTCGTGTCAATTTTACTTATATAGCAAATAAGGTGTGATATTCAGAAGTCAATAAATTAATCTACAGATTTTGCACATGTGATAACTGTTATTATTCCAATATATGCAGAAATAGGATGTATGATTCCATTAACAAGCTAACAATTCGTTAAGTTAACATTAATAAATCACAACCGAGATTCGATATGAAATATGTGTAATTGTTCCCTTAGCTGTCAAGTCAGTAAACATGAGTACCACATACTGGTAGAAAAGTTGGGTAAGTCCTAAATGAGTTATAGAATAAAAAGTGGGATGTATGTGAAAGAAATTGGGGTTTTGATTTATGTATGTTTTATATGCTGACTACCGATGTACTCGTTGTGATAGGCCATTCTGGACCCTTATACAAAGTTAGCCTATTAAGGTGGTTAACACTAAAATCTGATAAGCCTCACTTATAAGGGTTGGGGGAAAACACCTAGTGTGAAAAACCCACCGAGTCTTGGCAGACAGGTGACCTTTTTTCATTCACGCCACTGGTTTCAAGTGTCTACATACGAGCTACATATGTCACCCACTATGAAAGGTCAATGGTTATCAACAATGAGATGACGACATAGCGGGGAGGTAAGCGACATAGAGCACATATAGAGCATCTGAAGCACAGCAAACGTCAGAGGGGAAAAGCCCTAACAGAACCACACTGCAGCGCCTACCTAGACCTCCATGGGCAATGGGGTTTAAGGCGTTTTCTGCTCGAAAAAGTACTGAAGTACTAAGTAAGAAATTCTGAAGCATAGCTCATTATCCGGAGAATAGATACTCATCGTTTTATGGCTCCGTTATCAATAGATATGACGCAGTGAAAATTTACGATATTTTATTCCACTTAATATACACAATATGCATACCATAACAACTCTAAGAATATAAGTATTTGGAGATAATATATAGGATTCAGTGTGCCATTTACCTACCGCAATTTAAAGCCGCTTTTGCATCTGGCAAATCTCGGTTTGCACCGAGGCATTGGGGAAGGTAGCTCTATCACAGTCACCAGCGAGCTCCTCACGAAATTATTATTCGTGTTGCCACAAACAAATTTCACCGGTACTCATGGTTAAGTCGACCAAATCAACTGGGACGAATAACCCGTCCCAAAGCGAATGACGGAAGAACAACAAATCGAATAATTCAAACATTCACTGTCGCTCTTTCAACCGAGTCATCCACTTCCAACGATAATATACATAAAGGTTTGACTATGAGTCCAGTAATATAAATTGGTCACATCCGAATTGGTTTAGTTGTAGTGTTTTTCCGACGTTAATGGCTTTGGAGGATACGGAGAAACATGCGGTGTGTATGGAATTTTAGAATATTTCGCTATTCCTTAATTGATCGAGAAATTCATTCAACAATCGAAGTTGGCATGTCATTTTAGACCATCTGGTTGTTCAAGCGCCAGTGTAGTAACATGGTACCCATATGAAAAGTACGTCGAGTCACATGACATTTGTCAATGATTTGACTTTTAGTTCGATTAGTGTTTTATTTATTAAAAAACTACACACTGTCCTACAACCCAATACGTACGTGAGGACGCGTCGTACAAGGGCGGGCAACTCTTGCAGCAGATATCTTCGTTCACGTAACAGATACCGGGATGATCGCGTACCACAGCTTTACATCCTGCATATTTCTTTCCCAGCACTGTAAAATGCCTGATTTGATCTCCGTAAAGACACGAGGCTGCAAGAGTAAACGCAAGCAAAGATTGGCTCACCGCCGATGTTGCTAAAAGAAAAGCAAGACTAGAACCGCTTGAAACTCATTAAATCCATTCACATACGAGCTTTTGCATTAGCAAACCTCATCAGCATTATTGGACCAAGTCGAAAATATTGGCGGTGCGATGGATCAGTCTAAAAGTACGTCGAGTCACATGACATTTGTCAATGATTTAAATTTTAGTTCGATCGGTGTTTTCTTTATTAAAAAAACTACACACTGTCCTACAACCCAATACGTACATGAGGACGCGTCGTACAAGGGCGGGCAACTCTTGCAGCAGATTTCATTGTTCCCGTAACAGAAACCGGGATGATCGCCTACCACAGCTTTACATCCTGCATATTTCTTTCCCAGCACTGTAAAATGCCTGATTCGATCTCCGTAATGACACGAGGCTGCAAGAGTAAACGCAAGCAAAGATTTGGTCATCGCCAATGTTGCTGAGAGAAAAGCAAGACTGGAACCATTTGACACTCATGAAATCTTTTCATATACGAGCCTTTGCATTATTAGAACTAGTCGAAAAACAGTCCTATTAATCAGTCTAAATGTACAATAGGTGTGTTTGTAGATTTAAAAAAGCATTTTGATACCATAGACCATCGTATTCTTGTATAAATTGAATCGGTTTAGAATCGGACATGAACATGAATATCAAGTTATTTGAATAATAGACTTCAACATGTGTCATTTGATAACATAAATTTTAACCCACATATATCACACGTGGCGGGCCACAAGTTTCTGTTTTGTGACCAACCCTATTTATTTTGTACATCAATAACATTCACAGAGCTTCTGTTGAACTGAAATTCATCCTCTTTGCCGGCGACACAAATATTTTTCCTTTTGATTCAATTTAAGCAAAGCGAGTTTTCGCATGTGTGAAGAGTTACAGATGGTTATTAAATGGTTCCAAATCATCAAGTTATCCCTTAACGTAGGTAAAACAAATTACACCATGTTCTGCTCCAAAAACGGTGATAATGTAGAGATATTTTTGACGGTACCAAACATGATAGGGCAAAATATACCATATATAATTATGATAAATTAACTTGGAACACATACAGAATGTACATTCTAAAGTGTCTAGGAGCATATATGGCTTGTATAGAGTCGAGCGTTTCCTTTGCAAAAATGCCTTTTACCTCTTCTATTGTACACAAATATTGCCGTGAGATAATTACTGTTGAAAGGGCAAACGATTACCCTTCTCTTCTTCAGTGTGTATAATGTATAAATACTACAAAAGGAAGCTATTAGGACAGTGTGTAACCTCAGATATGATGACCATACAGCCCAATATTTTAAAAGAAATAACATTTTGAATATCTTTGATACAATAAAGTTGAACTATGGAGAGACTATGTATAAAGCCAACAGACACGTTTCGAATATTCACCAGGCTGTCGCTCTTTCAACCGAGTCGTCTAGTTCCAACGGTAATATACATAAAGTAAAGGTTTGACTAAGAGTCCAGTAATATAAAATGGTCACATACGAATTGGTTTAGTTGTAGGGTTTTTCCGGCGTTAATGGCTTTGGAGGATACGGAGGAACATGCGGTGTGTATAGAATTGTAGAATATTTTGTTATGCCATTATTGATGAAGAAATCCATTTAACAATCAAAGTTGGCATGTCATTTTGGACCATCTCTTTATTCAAGCGCCAGAATATGGTACTACATGTAAAAATACGTCGATTCACATGACATTTGTCAATGAATATGCGAGATTTGAATGTGAGTTTGATCAGTGCTTTATTTATTAAAAAACTACACACTGTCCTACAACCCAATACGTACGTGAGGACGCGTTGAACGAGAGTGGGCAACTCTCGCAGCAGATTTTATTATTGTCGTAACAGATACCGGGATGATCGCGTATTGCATCTTTACATCTTGAATATTGGTTTCCCAGCACTGAAAATTTCTTGATTTGATCTCCGTAAAGGCAGGTGGCTGCAAGAGAAAACGCAAGCAAAGATTGGCTCACCGCCAATGTTGCTAAAAGAAAAGCAAGACTAGAACCGCTTGACACTCATGAAATCCATTCACATACGAGCTTTTGCATTAACAAACCTCATCAGCATTATTAGAAAGAGTCGAAAAAATTAGAAGTGCGATTGATCAGTCTAAATATGCATTTTGTGTGTTTGCAGATTAACAAAAAAAATTGATACCATAGACCATCGTATTCTTGTATAAATTAAATAAGTATGGAATCAGAGGTGTTGCATCAACATGAATATCAAGTTATTTGAAAAATAGACTTCAACATGTGTCATTTAATAAATTTTAACCCACAATTTATTACACGTGGCGTGCCACAAGTTTCTGTTTTGGGACCAACCCTATTTATTTTGTACAATGTACATCAATGACATTCAGAGAGCTTTATTTATCTATTTTATTAATATATAAAGACAAATCATAAAATCTAATTATATACAATATTATACACCACGCATTATATAATATGTATTGATAATTGAAACTAAAAATATTCTGATTGTAGAGTAGAACCAATTCATTTGAATATACCCAATGCGTTACATTTTTCGTTACCCACTCACGGAATGTCTCGCTTATCCATGGAGCTTCGCATGAGCATGGGGTATTGACGTACATATATGTTACACTTTATTAAATTAACGCCACGATATCTTTAATTGTTACCTGGGTTCAGCTTGGCGATCAAGGGGCACGACACGCAGCATTCCTTATCGTGTAAATAGCAATAACCAGTGTCCTTAGCTAACGCCTCTTGGCACGTTAAACGTTCCTCTCCAATAAATCCTCGCTGAGCTTCGCCATATGGACAATTCGCTGATAGTGAAGCAAACACCATTACTTAACAAATTATCTTGCACCTTCTTTTATTATAAAAATGCACATATGTTACTCACGATTTACACATAGCTGAATCAAAACCTTAATTTTTTTAATTTCATGACATGTTTATGGGGATTATTTATAACATATTGCACAAAAATATATTGAAATAACTTGGAAATATATAAAATACCTTCCGATAGTAACGGCTTTGATTCTGGAACACTGGGTCTAACCGTTTTACTACACACTATTTACGCGGGCAGACGAAGTTAAATTTTGTTGTAAAAATGAACGTCCACAGGCAAAGATTGGCCCCTTTCATTGTAACAAGGTGGCCAATCAATACTACTAGAATATGCGAAACTAATTGACCCGACACATAGCTACATTAAAACCAGTGTTTGGCGGCTGGGCTGTTTACAGAAATTGACAGTCAAATCTGTTGTAAATTACAGGTCAGTGAGCGCTAATAAAGTGTATGATATCACAATACTGTATTAAAAAGTAATAAAATAGAATCAAATAATACGCTAACATATCTGCCTTAATTATATAACACATTTCAATCATTTACGGAAACTATGAAGCATGAAATGAAACTAAATACAAGGACCAATAATCTGTTATGACGACATACTTAATTCAAACTGAAAAACTGATGGAAAAGTGGAACGACTTTATTTGAACATCATGTATCACTTTTTCGGCCACCTAAGTTTCTATAGGCTAAATGTTGTGCGCATACGTGGGAATTGCAAAAATATGAAATATGGACTGAAACATCGATAGTATATATTAGTAAATATACACCGAGATAATTTTAATTGCTACTTGGCTGATCCTTGGCGAGACACCGGCACGACACGCAGCATTCCTTAGCGTGTAAATAGCAATAACCAGGGTCCTTATTTAGCGCCTCGCGGCACGTCAAGCGTTCCTCTCCGATGAATCCTCGTTGAGCTTCCCCGTATGGACATTCCTCTGAAGGTGGAACGAACAACACTTCTTTATAAATGATCATTGCTCCATCTTATGTTACATAAAAGTTACATCAACCTGCACAAAAATATTTAATATTTATTGTATTACGTCACTTTATGACGACTATTTATAGCATGTTCTACGAATGGGCACCAAAAAATACGGCGTAATAAAATGAGTATTAACTGTGTGGAAAAAAATGGAACATAAAAATACGGTGAAACTCTTTAGGGAAATTACAGAAGATATTTGAATAATATATATATAAAGTATCAAACATAAAATCGATAGAATTAAATACTATATACACCTAGCATTATATAACATCATAGTGGGACGTAATTGCCGGGTGGAATGTGGCAGTCATTACTGCTCATGCGCAGTCACGTAGTTATTTCTTACATGGGTTGGTAGTGTTAAACCGAGATAGGGGTCAGATTTTGATGCGATGGTGACAGATCGTAGGTTTTTCAAGGATAAGTTGAGGCAGTGCAAAAGGCAAAGTACAAATATGAAGCTGATGCAATAGCAAAGTCCCCGACGGAGGGTACTCCAGAAGAGTTTTGGAATAAGGTAAATAGGTTGCTTGGAAACGGCGTGTGCACCCGAGTAGCATTGAAGGTATCTCTGGGAATGAAGGGGTTGCTCTTATGTGGAAAGACCATTTTGGAAATATTCTGGATTGTATCCGTACTGATGCTTGTAAACAAAATGTGTTAGAGTATATAAAATGCAACTTGAAGCTAGAGTATATATGTGTCTAAATTATGAAGCGAAGAAGTTCAGCCAGAAAGCTTCGTAAAGCTGCTGGGCCCAATGGTATTTTGGCAGAACATATTAGACACAGTCATTTTGTACTGTTTATTTTGTTAGCTTGTCGTTTACATCATGTTTTGTATATGCGTATATGCCTCACAAAATGATTTCAACTACCATGGTACCCATATAATTTTGGAAAAAATGTTAACTTGAGTTTAAATGGCAGTTATCGATCCGTGACTTTGGCTCGTATAGTGTCAAAATTATTTGAGCTCATAATCTTGTCACGAATTGATAAGTTTTTAGTTACTACAGCTAATCAGTTTGAATTTAAATTTGGCAATTCTACTGACGAGTGTGTTTTTATACTTAAAAGAAATCATTGATTATTATCGACTGAATGGAAACGAAGTTTACATATCATTTTTAGATGCTTCGAAAGTATTTGATAGTCAATCAATCGTTGGAAGTTATTTTATACTTTGTTAGCGGTGCATAGTGCATACTCCTGTGTATATTGTTAGGATTATAACATTCTGATATACCACACAGCAGTGCATACATGCTGGAACAATATATCCACTGATTTTTTTAGTGTCAGTAATGGTGTTAGGCAGTATATATAAATGTATATTGTAACCAAAACTGTTTGCCCGAAATGTCAAATGCCTGAGCCAGAAATTATCACCGAAACCTGGGTGTTGTTATAATAATGTTTCATATAATCATTTATTCTATGCCGATGACATGGTGGTACTCAGCCCATATGTGGCAGGGCTTTAGGAGCTATTGGATGTTTGTCAAGATTATGCTAGCGAGTATGATATTTAATTCAATGCTGATAAGTCTGTGGGTATGGTTGTACATCCAAACAAATGGGGTGGGCCTAACTGTAACTTTCTCTTGGGAAATTGTTAATTAAAATTTGTTGCGAAGTACAACTACCTTGGTGTTGTTATGACAATGAGGACATAAGGAGAGAAATGCGGTCTTTATGCGTGCTAATATTATTACTATGAAATTTGCCTATTGCTCAATTGATCTGAAACGAAGACTGTTTATGCCACATTACACAAGTTTTTATGGTTCCAAATTATAAAGATTGTTTCATAACTATATGTACAGTAAAATTTGAGTGGCTTATAAAAGGGCATAGTCTCTTTAAGTTTCCTGCTGTATGTAGCATAAGTGAAAATGCAATGAAATTGTAAAATAACATTGTAGTATAGTTCTGTCAGTATTTTGTTTGTTTGTCGGTTGTGGCTGTTCTTTCTTTTTCTTCCTTCTTTAGTTACTATGGAGTGCTATATGATGTGTCTGATTTAAATAAGAAATAAATAAATATATTTTATGTTACGTATATATACTTAAAACTAACAAAATCGCAATGTGCAAAATGACGACTTCCTTCCAATATACGTTTGAACTTTTGGGCTACCGACTCTAGTACATAGGTTTCGCTCATACTTGAGCTTGAACAAAAGCATTGAATATAGAGAAAATCATCGATGTTTCAATTAGTAAATATACTACGATATTGCTTTAAGTGTTACCAATGTGTTGTTCTGCGATCAATGGGCACGACACACAGCATTCCCTAGCGTGTAAATAACAATAACCAGGATCCTTAGCAAGCGCCTG
>WURV02215262.1:0-10752 GCA_011762755.2 Epimenia babai
TGTATTTTCTATTGTGTTATGCAATATAATTAGTTATGTCATATCATTTCATTTAACTGTTGTGTTAGGCTATGATTGACTTATATGCACTTACTATTGTGTTACACAATATAATTAGTTATCACACGAAATGTATATAGGCGCCTTAGAGACATACTAGTTATTGGGGCGCCTCCAAAACAAATGTATTATTATTATTATTATTATAATAATTTATTATTATTTGTTATATTGGTACTGAGGGCCCAGACGATAGCCGATTGTCTTTCATTATAAGGAGTGCTGTTTAATTCATTCCACTGACAGGTATTGACTGTTGCCCGAGGCATTTGTCACTAGATAATACAAGTCATGAATGAGGTTAGGACGAAATCGCCGAAGGTAAAACTACTGAGTCTGGCTGGACGCCGGACCGGCGACATCCTTTCATAAAATCCTGACAGACGGCTTACCCATGTAGCATACCTCGCTATCTACGGCAAACTTCATGATTATAGACAGAGAGATGACAGCGGAGGAGGGATGTAGAGGAAAAGAAAGGCAGTCGTGAAAGAGCAGCTTTTATAAAACTGAAACGCCATTACTTCTCAAATCTCGCGAGATGAGGAGAGATTGAGACACGTTCGTGGGTTTGAGGTACCTTTAAGAAAAAAAAATGTGGCAAATTTCCTTGAAAAAGAGCAAAAAAATTCACCCCTTTCCTGTCGAAGGCGCTAGCGGCCGATAAAGTGTGCTTTTCACGGTCAATTCACGAGTGATAACATCGCTATTATAATCGATTACCCCGTTTATACACGCTGTCCGAAGTAACAGTCGACTCCTGGCCACTCGGACGATCGCGTGGACTCGGTCAGTTTGAGAACACTAATCAAACCGATCCTAATCTTGATAATATATCTAGCCGGGACAAGGGGTCAGGGTCGCGTGGTAATCAATTCATCGTGCGCTTGGGCCGCGGTTATTGCAGCCGAGAAGCGATACATCATGACGACGTCTCTATAGTCCCGAGCTTCGTTCGGGTGAATATATAGCCTATTATCCGAGTAGAACAATAGAGCCTGCGTAAGAAACACCCCCCTCGACCTGCAAAGATTTCCCACGTATTCGTGATATGTGTGAAGTTTAGGTTATTCAAGACGGTATCAAACCCCATTAGAATTCAGGTAAAATCAGTATTTACTTAAACAAAATATATGAACTAACTAGGTGAGCCATTTTTTTGTCGACGTCTCATGAATCAAACGAGTGTCTACAGACGAGAATATCGAACAGGCGTATCGAAATAATTAGGTTTGTGTCCGGGCTCATAAAGTGAGGATATTGAGTGGTTCGGATATATTTCCCCGATTGTAAGTTAATTTACACAATTAAACCCCTGAGGCAATACACTTATGCATTTCTGTGTATTTTATATGTATTTATTGTGTATTTTTGTGTAATTTCTGTATTTTCCGGTGTATTTCCTTGTGTACCCTTGTGCAATTGTTCACAAACAAGTATAGCTAGAAACATTTTTATGGGTAGAAGACTCCCGACTTACAGTCTGTTATCACGGAAGTTGATTTGTCTCGTATATCTGCCCCGCTCGAGCTGGGATGGCCTTGGATGTCTCGGGATGTACCCGTTGATGTGTGAATCGCGTGTCTGTTACCACAGACGTGCTGGTTTCCGGATGTCTGCCGCCATCAAGTTGGAAATCTTTCACATGCCCCACCACCATCTATGAGGTGTCTTTTAACTTCTTATTTGGGCGGTGTGTGTACATCGAACGTCTCGCCAAGGCGTGACATCACGTGAATGAATAAATGAATAGCTTCACTTGTACGATGTTTGGCGAACAACATCATCCATGAAAATACAGCTGATGTAGTATTATTTGTATACAAGTATTGTTAGTTAGGTTAATCAACAGCTCTTTTCATATATCATTTTGAAGGCCTAATTAGATCGTTTATTTAACCGGCCGCAAATTTAAAGCTGCCCAAGGTGGTTTCCTTAAACCTCTGACGCTATCGTAATGCTACTGAAAAACGTCATGAAAAGACGTAATGTTTTTCGGGGAAAAAACTGAACTAATGTTGCCGTTAGGTATTCGAAATATTTTGATACAGCATTTACCAAGTCGTCGGCGATTATCATGGGTGTTGACTTTGATGGTAATCTTGTCTTTGTATAATGGGGAAGACCAAGAGTCTTGTTGAGCTAGAAGGTGGAAGAGGTTGACATTGGCATTGCGGAAGTTTCAAACTACCAAGGATTTAACAACAGTCTGTCAACACGTGTACATTGTATTATTAAGTTAATTCGGGATATCATGTAACTTCATATGTCAAAATGTTCCTAAGGACATAACGCTAAAAGGTGGAATCGTATTACACCTGTAACATTCCAACATAAAACGACGGATATCAGTTTAGATGTTACAGATAACATCCGTAAAGAGTATGGCAAATTAGAGACATTAATGACAACGAAGCTCATATTTGTCGTCGACATTGAAGTTGATGATTAAAGGCGTCGGCGTGTTTCTATTCGGTCATTTGTCGTTTACTACGTATGCCACAAATGCATTACGCTATGACGGATCTTCTACGAGGTTTTTCCGGCGCTTAAATGTGAAACTCAGAGTTTGTCGATACCGGAACGTCGCTGAAGACGGTACCGAGTTACATCGTAACTAATCTTAAATGCTCGGTACTACTCTCAGAGGACGGTCACCGTTATTCACTCTGAGCCGAGTCTCCCCTGTCTATCCTCGACCAAACATAACATGTAGCCAGGCACGAAGACTGTCTATTTCCTTCATATTTAGGCATTAATAATGATTAGCTCGATTCACTACCCAAATGCAAAGGTTACAAGAGCAATCCATATTTCTCGCGCGATATTCCCGCTGTAATCTCGGCAGTGTTAGCTCGCGCTGAACGAGCCCCGCTCGTGTCGTTCGCTCACCTTTTGAATTACAGTATGCTACTTCTGTAATGATGATGACGGTTTCGCCCGGAGATGTATATCATCACGCTGAAGCGAAATCGATGCCCGTGATTCCGGGCGTCATTTATTAGCGAGGAAGTTAAAGCCATTACGGAGATAAATATAGAATTGCGTGTTGTTGTTTTGTTATTATTATCATCGTCATCACGGATTGTATAGCTATTATTATTATCATCGTCATCACGGACACTTTGACCTTGGTGGCACGAGGGAACGGAGTAATTTTCCCAACGATAAACATCGAAGAAAGATTAATTGGGAAAGTAAAATTTTGTTCTTACTGTTATCATGTTTTGATGATTGATAACCTCTTCCTTTTCATACATGCTGTACGACTTTTGTTATGGGATATTATTATTTTTGAGAACTGTCGCTAATTGTGGAGACAATTAATTTCTGTTGGTCGTGGAATCGTATTTTTGGGTAAATTAGATGCAGCGATCAGCGTTAAGATGGTGATGAAACCGTTGTTTAAGATGATGAGGAGATCAGCGAAGTGAAGACTATTGAGTATGGGCAGTAAGATGGATGAGATAACAAGGATGTCGCCTGCACAAGCGTCGATATCATTCGCAGCCGAGACAAGGATGTCGCCTGCACAAGCGTCGATATCACTCGCAGCCGAGACGGGGATGTCGCCTGCACAAGCGTAGATATCACTCGCAGCCGAGACGAGGATGTCGCCCGCACAAGCGTCGATATCACTCGCAGCCGAGACGAGGATGTCGCCTGCACAAGCGTCGATATCACTCGCAGCCGAGACAAGAATGTCGCCTGCACAAGCGTCGATATCATTCGCAGCCGAGACAAGAATGTCGCCTGCACAAGCGTCGATATCATCCGCAGCCGAGACGAGGATGTCGCCTGCACAAGCGTCGATATCACTTGCAGCCGAGACGAGGATGTCGCCTGCACAAGCGTCGATATCATTTGCAGCCGAGACAGAGCAATGTCAGGGGAAGGAAGTCTTTTGTTAGCGGACGGGATTGAGGCGGTTTTCGCTCTAAAAAAACATTGGCGGTAGTATATTGGTTAGATTCTGGATAGTACAAGGGTCGTCTGGAATAGTCCCGCAATGTGATCAGCACACCACTTTTCCTAGCCCTATTGCGAAGAAAGAACTCGTGGGGAATTTGAAGACAACGAGTGCTACATCTGGCCTTACGATTAACGAACTTTCTAGCCATTGCTGGTTATGTAACGGCAGAATCTGGTAATATTAGCGATGTTTTCGGAATGTATGTTTATACTGGACATTAACGTGTCCATTCCGGGATTTATATCGAAAACATCCTCCGATCTTTTACATTGTTAAGCCGCGATATACGCCACAAATCAATGACTGTAACCATGGTAATCTAGGTAACGTAATCACGAGCCGAAAGATATTTAGTTGACGATGCGGGGTGTATACAACAAATTACCATGGAAACCGATAAACAATGTGTCGGCGCGGTAAGGTCGTGTCAGTGAATGTCAGGTGGTACTTGGAGCCTCGCGATATTGCCACATTGGTGGCGTTTTATGCCTGGTGGTGGTTGTTGGGAGGGGCCGTTTTATAGCTGTGGCTGTCCTTCCATCTTCCATAAACTAGCAACTAGACAACTCTTATGTATAGTTTTATCGGCAGATAGTGTCTTCTCTTTTTTCTTACTCCCGTACCGTCTGCTAAAAACAGCTTAGGATTCACGCGTTATAGATAGTCGCATATATTGACCTAAGACCATCGAGCTTTTTTGCAATTTCACGGTGGTTTTTCTCGCTTCACAGGAATGCATCGCTAGTTTATCTCGCCGTGTTTATGTCGATAGTCGTTGTTACCGTGCAGCTGTTTGTGTCGATAGTCGTTGTTACCGTGCAGCTGTTTGTGTCGATAGTCGTTGTTACCGTGCACCTGTTTGTGTCGACAGTCGTTGTTACCGTGCATCTGTTTGTGTCGATAGTCGTTGTTACCGTGCACCTATTTGTGTCGATAGTCGTTGTTACCCTGTACCTGTTTGTGTCGATAGTCGTTGTTACCGTGCACCTGTTTGTGTCGATAATCGTTGTTACCGTGCGCCTGTTTATGTCGATAGTCGTTGTTACCCTGCACCTGTTTGTGTCGATAGTCGTTGTTACCGTGCACCTGTTTGTGTCGATAATCGTTGTTACCGTGCATCTGTTTGTGTCGATAGTCGTTGTTACCGTGCACCTGTTTGTGTCGATAGTCGCTGTTACCGTGCATCTGTTTGTGTCGATAGTCGTTGTTACCGTGCGCCTGTTTGTGTCGATAGTCGTTGTTACCCTGCACCTGTTTGTGTCGATAGTCGTTGTTACCGTGCACCTGTTTGTGTCGATAGTCGTTGTTACCGTGCGCCTGTTTGTGTCGATAGTCGTTGTTACCGTGCACCTGTTTGTGTCGATAGTCGTTGTTACCGTGCACCTGTTTGTGTCGATAGTCGTTGTTACTGTGCACCTGATTGTGTCGATAGTCGTTGTTACCGTGAACCTGTTTGTGTCGATATTCGCTGTTACCGTGAACCAGTGAATGAAAGATCAACTGTCTGCCCAGACTCGGTGGATTATTCGCGGTGGGTGTTTCTCACATCCCGTATCACTGAGGCTAATCAATCTGGTGAATTAATCACATTCATAGACTAGCTTTGTAAAGGGCCAATAAAAGACCTATACAAAGATTACCTTGATTATCAGCCCGTGACTACACGCATACAACCATCCCCCGTCTCTCGATCCTTGGTAGCCCTCTACAAATCCAGCCCGTGGTTAACAAGACAAACAGATCAACATTAGTTATTACGATGTGAAGATAACGTAGTGAAAACCACCGTGTTTGGTCAGTTGACCGTAGTTAGTACATGCCACTTGCCCCCCTCCCCCAACGACTACTGACAGATTAAAGATGACGCACTCTCTGCTCAATATGCGATATTTAATGATTCGTTAAGATAAGCTAGCGAGATTGAGGAGAGATAAGCGCCATTAAGACCACATAGAGAGCAAGTGAAACCTGTATATATGTACGCATGCGCATATAGATATCATTTATATTCCGTGTATATTATGTCGTATTAATTTTGGCCTGCGTGCATATTTAATGTGTTGGCCAATAATACTGATGTTGGCTGCAGGTTGCATTTTTACATATAAATTTGCCGGATCTTTCGTCCCAAGTTTCGAGTTAGGTCTTCATACAATAAGGAGCTGTCTGATATTTTCTGACACTGAGAAAACCGTTCCTCTCAGGAGTATAGCAAGAATCTAATCTAATGCACCGCTGAACAGCAGAGACTATTGCAAAATAGAAGCGTATTAAATAACATACCATTCCCGAATTTATAGTCTACATATCAAAACGATTGCCGTGTCTTTAAGTCCATCGGTTTGATTTATGCCGTGATAAAGCGACACAAGGCAATGTGTGCTAATACATCTATTTCGGATCGATCTGCGAACTAGGCGCGTCCCAACTTGCGCGTTAGACAGTTAACTAGCTCAGCAATTGACCGTTCTCGTGTCTTTACGTTGGCGCACTGAACGCGATTTCTCTTCACTATCGTTTTACTTGGCTTGGTATCTAGTAAGGCGGCAAATATCAAATAATTAAAACGTTTCTGTCCATATACATGAATACGTGGCTTAAATTTGACCTGTAGCAGACCTTCAGTGCTTTACGTTTTATTAGCTCACTGCTTGCTTGAACCTTTGCTTGGATTAACAACGCAAGTCTTTTCGTGGTAACAGCGTATGGGATATTGCGTTTTACTTTGAAGTAACGAGTTCGTTTGTATAATTTCGTCAAACGTGCGATTTTACCTTGGACTATTATCTACCTGGGATATATTTGATTAGAGGTAAGTTGAACATTATTAATTATAAGTATAGGCTACTTCCACATCTATCCCACCCTTTTATGCTTCATTTCTCCTGTCTTCTGCGCTAGAAATACGACGATCATGCTAACACTCTGATCCAGCCAACTCCACCTTTTTACGTCCGTGACACTTGGCATAATAATTAATGAAACAGGAAACATGTATCCCAAGTTACTCTCTGGTGTGACAAGCATGAATCCAAATTTTGTATAAAGCCGACAAATTTCACATCGTATTATAGCAATTAACCCATAGCGAATATACTATTTTAGAGTTAAGAAGGTCAGAGCTCATAAATGAAGACAGCAAGACATTCTCTGATTTACTGAAACCTTCGGAAGAAACATTTCTTGAGCACTAGCGCGTCAAACGTTGGGACATGTTGTTCCAAGGACCCCTGGCTCTCGGTAGAGCAAAAACATTCTCGTACCCTTATTATACACAACTTTGAGTTTAGTATGAAAGCTCTTGTAGTACTCTCTCCAGAGAGGGCTACATTACATATATGTGCAGTTTTATAAAAGAGTTGTCGTTTCCCATCAATAGAGCAGTTACCAAAATTTCGGAGGATAATATTGGTACGCAGAAAGAATGATTTTATACGAGTATATATAATTTAATACACGATATCACAGGTACCGCAGTGGATAGTTGGAGCTCGGTTCGTGTCTGAGGTTGGGGCAGTAAAAGTAAAAACCAACACTGTACACCAATGGCAGTATGAGTCGCCTCTATAGAGAGGTTATAAGAGGGTTTCTTCCCTCTCTTACCTCTGACATGACTATGTTTAGCAAGGAAATATCGTAGAATACGAGGAGGAAGACAACACCTTATTGACTAACACCCGACGAACTGTACCTGTATACAAAAGCTTGTGTAAATCATTATAACAGGAATTCAATGTGTTACCCCTATTTTTCGTTTTATTGCTCTATTCTGCACGTTAGATATTAGAAATAACCCAGTGTAAAATGCGAATCTTTCGCAACACTTAATCACAAAAGCCGTGCTCATTTCAAAAAGTGGACAGCGTCGGAAAATCTTAGATAGGAGCGGATACGAATTTTAAACTTCCGGCGTCAAACGCCATGATTCAAACCAATTCACTGTTGCCGATAAAGTTAGCAAGTCCTTTGGTGTATTCTACAATTTTTTACGTGATGTTAATGGGGGTCGCCAATGTGGTTGCTTGAATAGTTGGAGAGAAATGCATTTCTCTCTAAAATTTTGTATGAGATAGCAAAGAGATTCAAATATTCATCACGTAAACAGCTCTAGAAAGGTTAAATTTGTTACGGCGGATGATCTCTTAGACTACGGACTAAGCGTGTTGCGTATTGTTACTCGAAGAAGATAAAACTGGCCAGTTGCAAGAATAGCGGGAAAGACAGGCAGATTTTCTTCTTAGTGATCTTCGGCCATGAAATAACTGGCCATTGCCTGCGCAAACGTGACGCGGACCCCATAACAAAAAAGAATTTTATTAGAAGTCGTCGTTGTTTATTCACTAGATGGCTAGAATGCAGCATTTAGTGATTACATCTGTGGAATCGAATGCCAGAAGACCCTTCTTCAACCGCAGTCCGCCGCAGCAAAGCTAACGTTTTTTTAGCAAAAGTATTTTAAAATCAAGCTTCTTTCAAAACGTGTCTCTCTTTAAAGACAACTTCCGCCAAGAATTTGCGGCGTGCAACATGTGTAAATTGTCTGTTGGTATTCGAAACTAGTTACGCAAATGGACTAATCCTAACCACCCAAACTCTATCGTTTGCACACCAGTGAATTCTTGACCATGAGGAATTAAATTAATTTGTTCGTCGTGCTAACGACTGTTCACGTACATATGCTAGTCTCGTCAAAAGTGTTTGGTGTCCTAGACAACTGGTAAATCCTAGTCTCTTGTTATTATAGTGATACGCTCTAATTACATCAAATATCTTAACTAGAACTGTCACTGAACTGTCTCGCCATAGGACGTCAAATCTCCGATCGAAGATAAACGCGCACTGGCGCAAGATGGCGGCATACCGTTTTTGGACCGAGCGATATCAAAAAAGTTTTGGGCGAGGACAGATTCAGTATAACTACAAGATGTACTCTACTGTCATCCTAACATCCCGTTATTCAAAAGCAGCATCTTCAATTTTCCTCGATGCACTCTCAGAAAAGAGTGAAATTGAAAATAATTCTGGTGTGGATGTTGTAAAACGACAATATTCCGCCTCGTGTAGATAATGCAATATTTTTTTCGGCATATTCGCCCTGATTAGATTTATTATCTTCCGGTTTTCGTAAGAGTTATAAGAGAAGGACGGAAAATAGTGGCAAATTTTAGAAATGCAAATCCTCAGATCTTCATATTGATCTATTTCTTTTCTGTCAAGAGATCGTTATAGAATTTTACCGGACGGGCCTCGCTAATGCGTCTGGGAAATGTGAAAGGTAAAAACTCGGCATACATATATCTCACATTGTCCCACTTTTCTTATTTTAGTTGGGAATCCATCGTGGTTAATAAATAACTAGATGAGAGTCTACAGCAGAAGTCGTATCTCTCGTGGGGCCCTCTCGTGCACGACCGCCAAATAGCGCTCAATTTTTCTGTCTGAGCAACTACAAAGGCGGGCTTCGTACTATACATTTAGGTATTTTAACACTATGTTCTCTGTTCTTGCTTAGTGATGTTCCACTTCGTGATGTTGACAGTTCCACTTCGCGGTGTTGACAGCTCCACTTTGTGGTTTGACAGCTCCACTTCGCGATGTTGACAGCTCCACTTTGTGCCTTGATAGCTTTACCTTTTGGTGATCATTCTACGATTTTTCCCAGCATTCCATTCAACGTTCTCATCTCAACTATGGTCCATCTCCCATCTATTTATCTGGCCTCCACTCCCCCTCCCCCAGCCTCGCAGTCTCGGGCTTGCAACGCTGGTCAGAGATATAGAAGGACATATGAACACTCATTTATTGCCTATAGTGGTGCAATGGTTACAAGTGACGCCTGTTATATTTGTCTGCTTTGATAGCTCTTTTTTGTCTTACTCTATCTCCGTATTGTCACCTTTTTTCCAACTCTTTATTTGTACTGTTGCGGTGTTATCTTCTTTCTTGTGTAACTCTCTATCCTTATTGCTATTCATTTAAGTCTAAGGCTATCTCTCTATTGTTACCCTCTTTTTCTCCTACCTTCATCTCCGTATTGTCAGCCCTGTTCTTGTCTTACCCTATCCCTGTATTGCTCCTGAATTACTATCGCCTTAAATCATTTAATTCCATGTGCTATCATAGATCAACGAAATAGTCATTAATTGTAAAGGACGAAAGGCATTGACGAATGAACCAAAAAACCTGTGTCACGTAACTAAGATGTTTTCTGCGATTTTCAACCACTTAAGAAATCAGCCAGAATGTAGTGCCTAAAATATCGAATAGAATTAATATAAAAGTGGGTTGTTATGAACTTATTATGGAATTCTAAAATGCACACGGGGCCCTCAATAGTGACAGGGTGACTGACATTACCATCTGTAAACCTTTACTTATCATTGCATTATTTTTTTGTTTTCATCGTTTAGTCGTGGAACTTGAGAAACAAACAACGTACAATACCATGCTTTCAGAACGTGCTTAATGTCACAACATTTAAGACCATGCTTTCAGAACGTACTTAATGTCACAAACAACGTACAACACCATGCTTTCAGAACGTGCTTAATGACACAAACAACGTGTAATACCATGCTTTCAGAACGTGCTTACTGACACTATATTAAGACCATGCTTTCAGAACGTGTTTAATGTCACAATCAACGTACAATACCATGCTTTCAGAACGTGCTTAATGTCACAACATTTAAGACCATGCTTTCAGAACGTACTTAATG
>WURV02215273.1:0-10501 GCA_011762755.2 Epimenia babai
GTGGTTATTAACAGTAATGGGGCTTCGGGAGAATTTTTGAGACTGGTATATGAAAAATTAGTATTCATTACTTTTTTTTATTTTTTTTCTAAAGAAACCCGTTTTCCGCGTTATTTTTGCCGATTCCGCGAAATTTGTCCGTTTTCCGCAAAACGGAAAATTATTGGCCCTAGTATATAGGCTCATATTTGATCCTAATACTTACTGCCTGGCTGAGCTTTAGATACATAAGATGCATCTTATTGATTTGGATACATGCATACGTGTTTTTGTGTCTTGCTAAGCAGCATGCCTTGAGGGAAGGCAGTTGTTTAACACGTACCAGTATGCTACCATTTTTACGTTCCTGATGTTTCTTCATACACATTGTCATGAAATCATCTCACTAAATTGTGGGTGGAATTAAAACAGCGGGCTGGTAGGACCGAGGTAACGTGTTACTTAAAACCGTACAGTTCGAGTATCAGTATAGATTTTTGAAAAATGCTTCTCTCTGTACAAAGACATGCGTGGAAAATTTCACGGCACAATAAACTTTCCTAGTAATGTTAACTGTAAGATTTGTAACATTGATTTTTTGTTTTCTTTTTTTTTTTGAGAAAAAAAACAAATGACATTTACCATCACACTGTGAGTTGTATCTGAGGAAGGGAGCGAACTGAGGAAGGCGAATTATGGTCGACCAGGACACGCCATCTCCCTCATGCTTGGGACTACAGGTCGACGCAAGTCTGCGAATTGTGTCCTTACTCAGCACGGATGTCCACGTATTCAGCGAACTCACATCTGCAAAATAAACTTAGTTAATTTGCATTAGTAGACCTACAATAACTGATTGAAGGTAATGCTTTAATAATGATAGGCAATATGATAATATTTCAACCTCAAAACATTCAGGATTAAAGCACTCGTGTTCACTGTGATATATTGGCTAATTAAATATTTTGATTTATTACATTCTTATTAAGATAGTAATAAATATATATATATATATATTGATTGCTTACTGTCATCAATCGTTTAATGTCATTAATGGCTAGATGTAACAAATGGCTTCATGCAACACCTGACTTGATGTAATGTGATCAATTGCTCAACATAATAAAACGTTTAATTCAATAAATCGCTTATGGTAATCGATAACTTTAGGTAATATTGCTTTATAAATCACTTAAATGCAACTAAACATGCGATTCAATAAATCGCTTAATGTAATCGATAACCTCATGTAATATACGGCTTAGTGTGATAAATCGCTTAATGTATGACGTGACTTTATGTTCTAGTTCTCCAAAAAAATACAGTGACCAACCTGCAAATCCTCTGCCCTTTAATAAGAGGTTCACGGTTGACTCTTTAATGGTGTTTTGGGTTATATGGGTGGATGACAAACTCTTAGTCGGTCGGCCGTTTATGAAAAGACTCATAATGTGGACTTTCATATTAAAGGTCAAGGTTACGTGAAACCACTTGTGTCTGGTTTTGGGTAAAGTGACAGAATCTTCTTTCCTGTAAATAAAGACAATTATGATTACATAGAGATGAAGAAATATAAACTCAATCAATAGGTATGCGTTGCAGTCGTAATTTGTGAGTCTTATATATATCTCTTGAACTTACATGGCAGAATACTCTGATACCTCTATTTACACACACTTTTTATGGTGGATACATGGTTACGTATAGGACGCCGGCTTTTGTCGTGGTAACTAAATCTTTTAACGGCATATTTGTGGTTAATTTGTATACTTACATATGTGAGACAGTTGTTTAATAAAAGAGCAGGCTCCACACATGTATTTAATCATACACACTAATAATCTTTGCTGAGCATTTTCGATATAAAACGTATTTTCCCGTAGTTTCCGTGTGCATTACATACTGTACACGCGGAAGCATGGCATTGTTATGACAGAGGTTCCGGAATTGGGTCAGTGGGCGGGGCGTCGTGGAAAGGTCCATTCTCTCCTGGCATTTATAGAACAACTGCATCTCCTGTTTTGGACTGAACACCAGTAATATATGTTCTTCTAAGACGTTGAAAAGCTACTCTTTTTGGTAGTTTTATGCTATAAACTCATTTAACATTCAAGATGTGTTGGATTTTTCCCGCTAATACTACTTTTCTTGATGCTTTCAGAATTAGGCGTGATTGTGGGCGTGGCAGTGGGCGTGGTTTGCGCCATAGTTTTGCTGAGCATCATAATCGTATTGGCTGTTAGGAAGAGGTAAATAATTTAGACTGATTCCGCGCGTGGTGCGTGGGTTTTCATGCGTGTAATTATAGCTTATTGCTGTAAGTCATTAAGACAGTGTTTAGATCCAGATATGGCAATCCAAAGTGGAGATATATCTTGTACAAAAAAAAATAGTTACCGCTAACAGGATTTCAAATCGAAAACGTATGAAGTAGACGCGTCTCGTAGCCAACTTTATGTCGGTATTTCTGCGCCACTTCGATATCTTTGCATAATTAAGTTAACTGACATACCTTCGCATGATATACTGTATATGTACAAAATTTGGGATAATACAGCGAAGGTGAGTAACAATTATATTACATGTATAGAATGTTCAAAATTTCCACGGACGTCGAGTGTGTTTGACAGTTACGTAGAGTTGATCAAGGATATTTCACTTTCGTTTTGGCAGTTGTGACCTATATATGCGGTCACCTTGACCTTTTAACGAGAGCGGGTTATCCGACATGATTACGTACTTTATCCGAAATGTACATATCGGTTTAAAAACGATGTACAAGTTGATTTTCCTTCCCATTTTGATTCATAGTTAACGTAAGTGACGAAACCTTGAAGATTCACGACGTTCCAATCAAATTGTTGTATTCAATACAAAATATATACAAAATAAATATAATTATTATGTCAAATATTATCAATCATTAAGCGTAAACTCTCCGCGTCCATGATTGTACAGGTATTTAACTGATCGGGTTTTTTTTATGTTGTTTAATAGTTAACCTTATAATACTTCTACCATTGATGCGTTGCATCGCTACTATTTATATTACCAGCACGTTCTGCACGCATAGTTATCTACTGGTTAACCGCGTAACACCGGCTTGCCGTATAAATACGAGATTGGGGTTATTTTGTAATTAGACACAAGTCGCACGAGCACAATAAAGTTAATACAGTCAAACCCGCCCGAACGGTCACCTGTATTAAGAGGGCACCTGTCGTAACGGTCACTTCAAATTCCTCCCGACATGTACACTGGTCAAAATGTCAAACCTGGATTAAACGGCCACCTGTCTTAACGGCCACTTTTTCGTTATTCCTCTGAGTGGCTGCTTAATAGAGGTTTGACTGTAGGTGAAATCTACTGCGCATGCTCAGCGTGGGATTCCCCCATCCATGGACACTGTCGTCTGAACATCTACGACGTCAGAATTCTAAAATCCACGTTGCAGATTCTCTAATTTTACGATTTCTATTGGCTGAACCCGATGGGTTTGCGGGTTTCAGGCACTCGCTCTAACAATCTCAGTGTCCTCGAGAATGAACACGGATGAAATGTAGATGCCACGGACCAATGGAGCTTGGAGTACTGCCAGACACAACAGCTAGTCATTGCTACTCGCAAAACTATTATACATACACTGTTCTAATTTTCGCTAGCGTTTATTTTCGCTCAGTCTTTAGTATTATTTCCAGTACTTATTTTAATCAATAAAAAAACTTATAGTTACTGTTGTAGTCAAGTATAACAAAAAATAATATAACTATTTTAGCATATTCATAAATTTAAAACTAGCATATTAAATTGTTAAAGGCAGTGATTTTCGCTGAAAATTTAAAATGGATAAAATGGCAAAAGTTGCGTCTGGTGAAAAATTTCCCCTGCGCGATCGCATGATAGAGTAAATACGGAAAACTGGTTCAAAAGAAACATCTTTATTTCTGTTAGGAACACCAGATAAACATTTAAACATAGAATCACCTAGAAAAAAATTGTCGAAAATAGTGCCAATACTTATAGTAGAGAACGAACAGTAAATCATTTGCTGTGCCCTGGACTCTTGTAGCAACTGGACCGCTCAGGCGGAGCTCTCAGTCCGATTTGATGCAACAACCCAACAATGGCTAGCTGTTTTATTAGTCTTTATTCCTTCATCCCGATAGAAAATTTATTAATGTAAATTTTTATCCAAAATTAAGTATACATTTTGAAGGTATACAGTTAGTACAACAGTATATAGGACCAAATTTTAGCAAAATGTTCTTTTTCTTAGATTATCATTGTTATTTTAAACGAATAATTCACTTATCTACCATGAAATAGTGTTCATTCCGAATTTGTTTGAGGGATATATATTTCCAGAAGAGAGTGAAACCGAAACGGCGAGCGATGCCATACACGAGTCCGGGACACGCGCATCCTGGATGTGTATTTCCGCGTACGTCGGTCGCAGTATATCGCTTTTACCTCGAACCGACGCGAGTGAGATTACGTGAACGACGCCGAATAATCACCGAAAGGTAATCATCGTGAAGAGAAACGTAAAACGCCTTAAACTAATCCTCGTAAAATCGAAAAGCCTACAATAAATGTATAACAGTAAATAACGGATGAAAGAAAAGGAACAACGTTTCCGTAGTAGCGTCATGCCATTTATCACGGAGGTCGCTGCGCGGCGCACGTGGCCCCCAGCGACGACGTTAGGTTATATGTTGAGTCGATGCCAATAGGCGGCTATAAAATAAGTATTGCTCAAGTAGTGTAAAGCAATTGCAAAATATATAGCATCTCCGTCAAACCGAATGTATAGTCTAATATTTGATATACAGTATAATTATCTCATTAAAAAGCCTGCCCCCGAATACTGTCTAAATAGTATGGTATTACCGTTGCAAGAGTGGAAAAATGTAAAATATACAATTAAAGATTACAAATGGAATTGTAGTTAGTGTACTAAAGCCGGCACACGGAAACCCCCGAGACCGGCGTAGTGTATAACGTAAACATACGAAGTTAACGCAGTGACGTCCATACGTATACGAGGACCCACGTACAAAAGTAACATCACAAAATAGTTGAATATATGTATATATAACAGGTAATTGTATATGAAAAGTGTATTTATATAAAGTATTTCAAAAATAAATTTGCAAATAAAAACTGACCGGTTAAGTTGTAAACCACACATATACCGCGTCGATAGGTAGAATTTCCGCGAATATATGCCGAAGAGTCTTAACTCAGGTAGGCCTAACCCATCACGAGCTTCTATTTGCTATGCTTTCCGAACTACGAAATGATCAGTTAGTATTCAACGACGCTAGGCTGATCCTTAGTCGACATCGGTGGAACGCGCGTTTTAACGTGCGCGTGACATTAAACCCATCTCGCTTTGATATGATTGGTAGGGATATGCTACCCGAGCGAACCCACATTCGTTTGTTTGACTAATAATAAAAAGGGAGAAGAACACGAGCGAAACAATTATCCTGGACCGAGCTCGTCGCGTCACATCGACATAAAAAAGCTACGGAAAAACCCCAAAGATGCGTAAAGCTAGAGTAAACGAAAATAACGCAGAAACGGAAATTTTATCGGCATTTGTATGCTCAGTAGATATCACAAGGTCAGTTGATGCATGCGAATTTAGAATTCCTATGATGTCCGTCTCGTTGACGGTATGACGTAGGTTCCGGTATGGCAAACGAAAAGAATATTGACACAAGAGTAAAAATAAAAGGAAAATCGCCATCTATCGAAAGACGTCGATGATGAACGAAAATATTTGTAAACGCACTAAAACGAACAAAATACAAACACTATATTAAAGTGAACGATGGAACAAAAGCGTATAAGGTAATAACTAAAAATTAGTGAAAGAAAGAAAGATAAAATTAAGATTCATCGTGGGTACTCTGCGAAGTGAGGGAGTGGGGATGCAGGCCGTAGAGATGTTTTAGTTGAATACAATGGCATACGAGTACCCACGATCCTCGGCGGCGGCAGCGTACGACACTCCCCCCCTTTCAGAGTGTCGCATCATTAATCATTATATAATAGACGTACTAAGCACCGTAATCAGTCAAAATTCCCTGCAGCCGTGGCTATATATTGTAATGGAAATATAATAAAATATAATTAGTAAGTAAATGAATGATGATAGTAATAATAATAATAGTAATAGTAATATAATAGTACTAATAATAATAATAATCATAATAACGTTGTATACAGGGTAAATAACGCGCTGAAATCCGTAACCGAAGCAATGGTGTACAACGTATCGTTGGTTCGCTGATCGGAGGCGTGAAACCGCGGCGCCGCGCGGGGGTCGCGTAAAATGCAACGAGAATCGCAGCCGGCGATGGTTTCACGCGTCCGACACGACCACAATGGCTCGCGCACTCCTCGCTACGGCGGGACCAGAGGGCCGAGCGCCGAACGAACGCGTCTTGCCGATTGTATCGCGATCGTGTCGCCGCGGTGTGCGAACGGGCGACGGGCGGGCGAACAAATATACGAGATGCGCCGGCGTGAACGGGCGGGCGCCGTAGCGAGGAGTGTCCGACAATACTAAATGTAATCACGTGTAGACATAACTATATACAAAGACCCTTGACTGAGGGCGTGAATATTTTGCATACGAAACAAACCCCGGCAAAAGGGCGGGGCACAAAAACCATTAAACATTAAATGCAAAAAACATTAATTATACTTATTACTATATATGATAATCATTTTGTTTAAAACGTTATCTCAAAAACTTTTTTTCTACATTTTTCAACGGTATGTATATATGTATATTTGTATATATAGTTTAATTATATCTCAAAATTTGGAATACAGGAAAGAAAAAACGAACAAACATTTAAATGTAACACGAATTAAAATATCAATTATAGTATTCAATCGTTGTCAATCAAACTTAAAAAGATTGTCTTTAATCGCATTTTTTTTGGGGGTATTTTATATTTTTGTTATTTTTTTTGTATTTTTTTCCATATAAATTTTATGTATAGTATCACTTTGTCTTTTTATCTACAAGATTCTGCAACGTCAATAGATGAGGACGATTAACTCAAAAGGGAGCTACTGCCTTCAGGTAGAATCCGTTAATCCATCAATTTACCGTAATAGTCACGACAATTCGCCGGTTGAATACCGGTTGATGTTGACGTTGATGAAACGCGCGTCGACGCTGCGTCCAAATCTGTTCTGCTCGACGTAAAATATGCAAAGTGTTCCGACTGACATATCCGACCGGTGTATGTTCATATTTTCTTGTGTATATCGAGGATAATATGTAAGAAAAAAAAATATATTCCGCCCTTCGCGGCATCAAAAATGCCGAAACGAGCGGCTTAAAATCAACACCACGAATAAAGTAATCGATATAAACGAACAAACAAACGAAAAAAAACAAACGTTTTGATTACACGGGTGACAATAAATGATAGAATGCGGTAATATAATGAGTCGTATAATGAGTAGGGTGGCACGCACAAACGGTTTGGCATAAAGTGTATATAACCGTGTATATAACCGTGTATATAACGGATCTTCATTATTCGCTCGTGTTGTGTATACTAACAGTGTGTACAACCGCGAAAGTAAGCGCGATTCATCGTATCCGTTGAGGTAAATAAAGGGAGGCGACCGACCGTGTTTCGTGCGCAATAGCGGACACATATCGCGTCCCGGTTCGACGACCGCAGGCGAAGTTCGCTCGTGAGATCGCGTCTTTATATAGGCTAACGCGGCGTCGTTAGGAATTACGAGGCGCAAGACTCTCGCGCCGACGATTTCCTGTAAATACTGATTCGTCTCGATACGGGGGAGACGCTCGTGGAGCGCGCCGGATGAAAATAAACGAATAAATCCGTCGTATCAATGGGAGTAAAGCTCGTTTTCAAACTGATATAAAATTAAAAAACTTGTGTGTGTAAGGCACAGAAAAATAACACTGTGGTCATGTTATGAAATATGAATATTAAGTGACTAGAAGCCTGTTGCATATTGTATAAGTAAGCTTGCCAAAATCAGGATGGCGAAAAGAGAAAAATATATTCACATATAGATCATATCTATGGCATTCAGAACGTCTTGATTGACACGAGGCGTCAAACGATGCCCGGTCGCGGTCGACCGCATTCGGTAGCAGCTGCGGTCCCGTATTCATGTAGACCAAAGTTCATGAAAGGAGGGGTCACCTTCCTTATGGGATAAAACAATTTAACTAACGCTCGCTTCGTGACTTACGACGTACGACCGACGAGTTCGAGTGGCGCGACTTGAAAAAGGGGACCATGAATGACGCGTTCGGCGACGCGTTCGGTGCCTGATACGCGGTGACGAATAATCACACACACACCCAAACACACACACACACACACATACAGACCCACAGACCCACACACACACGCAGTTAACCAGCAGTAAATAGTAGCACTAGTATGCGTGTCTGCTGTAGACGTAACGTTCATCAACGGGAGATTAGACTTCGTCGTCTCGCGCGCGAACCGTCACCGAACAATCGTGAATATTTATGTTGAAGTCGCGCCGTAATTTACAACCAGCGAGAACGAACCACCCGCGCTAATCACGCGCATCGTTAGTCGAGATAAACTTCTAGCAAAAATATTTGTTTACTAAAATTTAGAAATTTGTACAAAAAATTCCGTTAATCTATGCACTGTGCTGTAGACGGGTGTCCGTCCAAATGGCGGCGAATTATGCGCAGGTACTTTGAAATATACGCATGATATACGGCGAATTTACAGTCTTCAACTCCATCACGTGCGATTTGTAGCTACTGTGGACGTGGCCAGGAAAGATAAAGGTAACACTGATGTTCGCATATCATGTGCTGAAGTGCTGAATGCAGCCACGTCACCGAAGAATCTACATAAAAACTTCGCTTATCGAGATAAATATTAATTACTTGATACATTGTCGACCTCTTTACTTACGTATAACATTATAACATTCGATAATATAATGATACATTGTCATTTGTATACCGCCATAATCCACAGCTCAGTGAAGGCGTTCAAGATTTCAATTATCATAAATTGCGGGTAAAAAAGCCACTATCGAATTTATGTAGTGTTTCGCGAAAATGTGCAATTTTATAGAAGCATTTAGTCGAAATGTGGACAAAGAGCCGGGCATTTAGGCGATAAGAACGAAGGAAAGAGTTTCCAAGCATTGTGGAAGCAGGCGTCATTGATGGAGCAGACGACAAAATTTGAGTTATGTTCTGACAATGGCGAGTGGCGAGGTTTACAAGAGAATCAGTTAAATGCATAAGATAAATTTATGTACCCCCTTAATCGCTCTTATTTGTTTCACCAGCATTAACTGCCGTGATACAGCTAAGTTATCGCTGCGAATAGTCGCTTATCGCTGAAAATTTCTTAAATATTGTATAAAAACTTTGACCTAAAATACTAGACCAACAAAAGATTCTAGCAAATTTTCATGGGACTTGGAAATATAAATGTGAAACAAAAACGTCAATAGAACAAGTATAAGGTATTCAATTGACTGTTACTGTGTAAAATAAATATTTGGTTAAAATAAAGAAGGCATGGTAGAACGATTGTAGCACTAATATTTCTTAAAACATAAACAGGTTTCAATCAAATATTAAAAATATAAATTTAACAAATGTTGCAAAACAGTACCGAGGAAATGCAACTGTTTTAGTTTTGGAAAAACTTTTAAAATAGCCCCAAGTTGTGTAAAGATCGCGAATCATGGATGTCGTAAAAATGTCGATATTTGAGCGGCGTAAGATATATGTAGAAAATTTCCACTGGGTGTAAGTTTGCTGTAAAATAGAACAAGGCCTTACTAGGGTTTCGATCAAAAATATCCCACAATTGCTTCATCCAGTAGAAGAATGGGCGTAAATAACCAAAGGCGTGTGATAGTCATTTAATGTGACTAGGGTGATAATTTCCGCCTGTATACAGACAGAACCGTCATGATGATATGCGTGATCGTTGGACAAAAGTTCAGCCAATAAATATGCCAAACAAACCTAATTTTACGGATAATCTTTGTAAAGGGCAGGAATTTGATCTTGAGAAATTGAGAATTTACAGCGGTAAAGTAGAGCGTTGAGAAAACATTACAAATTTCGAGGTATTTAGTGTCTTTCATACGGCAGGTAAGGCCCTGGGTTTTTTACTAGTTTTAAGTGCATTCTATATCGACCATTCTGACATCACAAAAATTTTTTAAGGCATATATTTTTATATTAAAAGTAGAATCTGAAAGATTTTTCCGATTAAGCTTTAGAAATATATGGATATTAAATATAATATATGTAGCAATACAATACATGGAAGAGCGGTATTATGCATAGGGAGAGGTGTAGGTCTGTATAAAATAAATGTACAGACTAGAAGCGTAGATCGAAGCGCAGATCGACACGTAGATCGACACGTAGATCGACACGTAGATCGACACGTAGATCGACACGTAGATCGACACGTAGATCGACACGTAGATC
>WURV02215273.1:10601-25684 GCA_011762755.2 Epimenia babai
GACACGTGGATCGACACGTAGATCGACGCATCGTTGTTTCAAGGAGGACTCCCTGTTTTAAGTAGATATAAAGTATCACAAGTGTGTGAATTCAATACCAGGAGGGTCGTCGCGCACTAAAACATCGAGTGGAAATTGCGCAAGATCGAAAAACACGCACAGTGCAGGACGAAAGCGAGTCTCGTAGCGGTTTGAAAGTTTTCAACGATGAAAAAAAGAGGAACCACATCGCGTGCGCGAAACAAGACAAAAATCTTGATTAATACAATCGGACAATACATGTAAACTAAATATTATATCGTAATAATAATAACTATAATATTTATATGACTGGGTAAAATAGTTGTGTATATAAAATAAATGTCAATATTGCCAATAAAATTTCGAATTTATCATTTGTTATTCGTCACAATTTCGCGTTAGTCGGATAGAACTGAAATATTTATTTGTGCAATACCGAGGCAAATATAAATAAGTCGACCAAATTGGTAATAGTTATAATACCATCACATTATCCTTATCAAATGGAATATAGAGTCGCTAAAATTAAATGTGGCTGCTTTTTGAGGTTTGCGATTGGATTATTCGAAATTGCGCCCGACGCTGACCCTACGAACAAAACGACATCGATAGGGATTCAGTGGTCATCCGTCAAAAAATAAAGGAACAAACAAACACGAATATCGCCGAAAGTCGCTATATACGTAACGTGAGTTAATAACGAAGACGTGAGGACTACCTGTACTCTCGTATGACGGTTACCGTGAGATGGTGGCCGGTCGCGCGACGCCGACCGGGCGGCTGTCTAGGCGATGTAGAGGGTGTTGAGAACGAGCACGTGGTGGTTGTTCTTGGCGAGGGTCACGACGTACCCCTCGGACGTGATCTTCAGCCCGCAGCATCGGCTCACTTTGACGTACGGACACTCGAACTCGCCGATCAGCGAGCCGTCTCGCTGGAAAACGGCCACGTGGAATCGGTTGCCGTGACTGTCGCCGACGAGGACGTCGCCGGCGTCGCTGATGTCGATGCCGTTCGGGTAATTGGTGATGTTCTCGCAGCCGATACGGCGCAGGAACTCGCCGCCGTCGCTGAACACGACGACACAGTGACCCTGACAAGAGAACGAACCGTCACTGAACACCACGCAGCTAGTGTACTCGACACTGTCCTGTACACTATGTATACAACTCCGCTCGGTGAGGTCATTAATAAACATGGCCTCGATATGTTCTACACTGAAAAGTTCTATCGATGTACGATCCGTTAGGGTTAGTAATATGAGTATCGCGTTAGATAGCGGCTCGAATTAGTCGGAATGATGGACATAAGTTGCTCATATAACTAATTAGCTAATCATACTCATCGTTCATGGCTACTGGTATCAGTGAGTGCGGTCGAATTGACGTTCCACACTCAGTCGCACGAGTTTATCAAATTATAAAATAGCGGTGAATCAACAAGATGCGAACGACTCACCTTGAAATCGCAGACGAAGTACTCCTTGCCACTGATGGCAATATCCGAAGGTTCGCGCATATAGTCGCTGCAGTCGAACCACTTGAGTAATTCCCCCGTCTCGGCGATACAGAACACAGTGGGCGAGACGCTGTCGACGGCGAGAATGTTACCTGGGCGCAAAAACGCAGCTCATCAAGGTTCGTGTAGTAATACTTACGACACATACATATCGTTCGAATGAAATAAGAATTATTGTATCGAGTTTTGAAGTGCGGTTGTTTGTAGGCGCACTTCTGAGGTTGGTTGGCGCATAAGTGGCGTTGGTAGGCACACAAGTGGGGTTGGTACTGGGCAATGAGAACTCTGTGAGCGAGTTGTGAATGCAAGCAAACGTTTAAAGACAAGAAACGATGATGAACTGGTGGTATAAAATGTATTCACGCGCCACGCAAATACCGCGTGACCCACGAAGAGCCACAGCTGGTTTTTAATTAACTAATGTCATCGGTCGGTGAAATAGTCATCGTTGTCATCACCATCATCGTCCTCTATATGACTGTTGCTCGCCAAGAAGCGTTTACCAATGGCGGGGAACGACGTTAGGATGAATTTAGTACGATGACGGCCAACCTTCCTGCGTGATGGCAAGTCCGGCGACGATGTCGATGTAGCGGATGGCGATCTTGCGCACAAAGTGACCGTTCTTCGTGAAGAGCTGCATGCGAGAGCGCTCAGCCCCGCGGTCGCAGACAACGTACTTGCCGGTCGACCGAATCACGGCGACCTTACGCGGGTACCACAGCTGTCCCTCCTCGCGGCCTGTCGAGTACGGCATGCGGGGCGAAACGGTTACGTTCACGGATCACTTTAATACGCTAAAGTAACTAATGATCAACTTAAAAAAACACACCGTAAAATGCCTGTTATTACTCAAAGTCATTGTTCGTGAATCCCCATGGCAGTGGTAATTTGCGATTATTTATCTTGTACGTTAAGTGCGCGAGGTGTGTATATGACAGTAATTGATAAATTTACTAACTTTTCTGCCCAATTGTAGCTGCGTTGGCACCCACATGCCCACACACACACACACACCCGCATATATACATACATACAAACTTTGAACGACAGCATAAGCTTGAGTGTATCTGTCTGATTCAATTAGTGGAATGAATTGGCGGAACTGACGTATGGCTCGTATGTATATCTAAGGGATATTTCGAAGCATCTGATCCACTGTTCATATCGCCGCTGCTCATCTATTATTTCGCACAGACCCGGTATGCCAAACTGGTTCTTAAAGTCCCCGTTCTTCTGGAAGATCTGCACACGATGGTTGTTCGTGTCAGCCACGACGATATCTTCGTCCACCCCGAGACAGAATCCGTGCGGGGAGTTGAACTGGCCTTTGGTCGGCCCCAGCTGGCCAAACTTGCACCTGCGAGCCGAGAGATACACCGATGTAGTCGTGAGGAATTATACGCTCGAGCTATTCTAGTCACAAACTATGAAACTGTGCCGTGTGACAGTGTGGCTTTACCATATCAGAAAACACAATTAATGAACTCAAACGAAATGGTTTCACATTCACAATCTTGCGGTAGTCTACTGTCTACAAGGAAGATCGTAGGACAAATTCAAGAACAAGATGAAACAAATTCGCGAATGAAACACTGCCACAGAAAGGATGTTAACCCTTCTCCTAGTGAACAAACAACAAGAAGATTCATATCCTTGACCCATATATAAATATACTGGCACATGTGGCAAGTGAGTCATTGTCGGGGTTAACGATAATTTATGATCAAACAACGTGAAACATTAGACTTAAATTATAAGGTGAGGTTTTGGTGCTACTTTATAATTAAATGTTAGTCGCACATACAACCCGGTTACAGCCCTAAGATATTGTTTTGATAATAAACCGACCATGACAAATCTTTTCTCAATATTCAAGCATGAAAATCTGGCTCATTTCCTAATCCCTGGTTTATGCTGGTTTGAACTCGCAACCTCTCGCATGAAAGGCAGCACTTCAAACCACTATACGACTGGAGCCAACTATGGCTTTATGACGCCGATGCTCGAGAAACTGCGCGATCAGTAGGTGAATGTAAAACGTTCGTAACAGTGTTGTCACTGAAACTGAAACATGCGAGAATACCGCGCTGCTGATCGAGCAGTCCCCGCAATTGACCCCCAAGGATTTTTTTTAACGTTAGTTAGTTTAGAATAGGCTGATAAGTAATCGTCGTCCACAAGGCTAGCCTATAAATGCGATTAGCACGACAATATTGATCGATTAGCCTCACTTATAACGGGTCCTCCAGATTAAAAGTCGTGCGTGTGGACCCTGGCTCAATTCCCGCTCTAGCCAGTACTGCCCAAACTCATGACAGACGCCGTTCTTTATTGACCGCAATTCAACTAACTACGTGTTATACAGCGAGAGAAGGGACACCTCGCAGCGAATGTCTTAATTCTATATTTTCAAAAAACCCGATAGAGGCGTCTATAACAACCACGTTAACCGACTACTTGATTTACATCGACAGTTACCAGCTATTCTACATACGCAAGTGTTGGGACTATCTGCCCACATAATACCAAATACCGCATTAAGACTGTATATATATATATATATATATATATAAAAGTACAGTATATGTATAATGTATATAAGCAACAGGGTAATTATTACCAATACCGGATACCTGTAGGGATCTTCACGGCTTGACAGTGGCAACAGAGGCGTTGTTTTGTTCTATGTCAATGATTATGGGCTAGACCTTTTATATGGGCTAAATAGTTTCATTGTTCAGAAGCTTCCACGTAAACACTGCGCTTCGTCAAGTGATGAAGCACAATGTCACTCGATGAAGCATCGTGTGTATAAAACTTATTTTACAGAAAAGACGTTGCCTTGAAACCTTAACATTAATTACCATGCAGTATTTTTTCGTAATTTCCTATTGAGCCAAAAACAAAACACAGAAATCTACTGGCAATTACGATTAAAGGCTACAAATTAGATGTTCGTTTTGTAACGGAGATATTATCATCACCAAATCTAACTAGTAATGTCATGAATTAGTATAAAATCACTGTTCATCTGCGATGGGTAACGTATAATTCCTGCGTAAACTATGCCTTGATTGAGATTCTAATAACAACGTACAACATGAGTAGTTAATAATAACGATCACAACAACACGTCTTTCACCGACTGAAAATGTAATGTAAGTACGAATCCAAAAGCGTGTAAAGCGTTTGTGCGATTGCCGCTTGCTGAGTACGTGACTACACACAACACCCGGTGCCTTAGGCCGATAGCTGCGTAAGATAGAGCGGTGATGCGAACGAAGGAATACACGACTGCCACCGTTACATTACTATACGGATGCCACCCACCGTGTCAGTCCATAACGCGTACACTGATAAAGCTGCTATATACAACCGATAAAACCGCACACCGCAATATACCCGTAACTTATCGTAAGAAATGAACAAAAATGATTATATTCAGGTTCAATGCACAACGATACCTTCAGACAAGACTGGCTGCAGTAATTAGTCGTTCTTGATTTCACCCGTTAATCATTCTTGCGAAATTAACCCAGCCAATGTTTCCATGTTTACGCTATACATTGTATACAAGTTCTACCTCATCTTCGGTAAATGGTAAATATTACTCATGATTCACACGTCTCTTTCGGAAAACATGCGGTGCAATTGTCAATAATTTTAGATTTAATTTCCCGAAAAAAACTAACTATAGAAAGTATTCGTAAACAATACTTCCATTTTATCAAGTCCCTTCTAGTTACTTGACTGCAGTCATGAAGTTGGACTAGGTCGGGCGGGCGGGTGTATTTGTGGATTCGTTCATCGCTAAGGAGCAAGTAGGAATAACGATGTCTCTAAATCACATAAGACACAGGTGAGAGCGCGGAAGACGAGGCAAGCGTGGAACACCGAGCCAGCGGTAAAGCGAAGAAGCGTAGAAATAAATGAAACGTTACTTACACGTACCTAATCTGCATGGCACTCATCTTGCTGCTCGAGCGACGGCTCATACCCGGGTACACAGGCTCGCCCATGTTACCGGCCATACCACCTGCAACACAACACGCACAGGTGCACGCGCGCCTGCGTCTGAGATCTACTACTCAACGAGGCAGTTTGTGAGGCAACTAGCATTTGTTCTGGTCGATGGATTGTTTCATGTTTCTTAATTTGCAGATTTCTCATGGAGACATAGCTAAAACATCGAACAGTTGAAGACAGACTGCGGCATTACCCCCGCTAAAACATCGGACAGTTGAAGACAGACAGCGACATTACCCTAGCTAAAACATAAAACAGTTGAAGACAGACTGCGAGATTACCCATTTCGGTGTCATTCGGCGCCTGGAAGTGTCCGATATTCGTCATGTTGCTCAGGTTGCTATTCGGCGATGGTTGCTGGATCATACTGACGAGCGTATCGAGGTTGGGCGTCTCGGAGCGCGACGACATCGTTCCGATGTTCAGTGCCATGTTGCTCTCAGTCGGACTGGTCGATGACGACCGGCAGCCTCCCAGTTTAGCAGACAGCCCCACGACGTTGTTCATGTTGAGGCCCGGGATGATCGTACCGTTCAGGGTCACCTGACCTAAATGCATAATGCACGTATGACGGTGGTTTAGTTTGGTTATTTTCATATACACAGCACAATGTTATTCCAATTAGGATAATAAAACTATAAACGAGACAGTTCAAAGCTCTGGCAATAGTAATAGTTATTCGATACCACCATGGGCAATGTACCGTATCTGAAATGTCCAAGGTGGTTCGGTCATAAATGAGTGAAATATATTCACGCTAAGAAAAACTCAAATTAAATCTAACGGCCGTATATCTCAGTATAAAAATTAATTACAACATATTTTATAACAGAATTTACCAATTTACAGTTAGATTTTGTAATCTGTGATTTGGTAAATATTTATTAGTATAAAATTAATTACAACATTCCATAACAGAACTTATACAGTTACATGGATCAATGACTGTAACTTCTCGTATCAGAAAATTGTTAATGACTTTATTGACCATTATAAACACATGTTCATTTCCATGGATACAAACGCCATTCATTCCAATAACTGACATTATCATTCATTACTGGTATTCTGAAAAATATTCCCTGAAAAAGTGAAGACGTGAGGGGCTTCTTGGTCTCTATTACGCAGCTCACCCTGACCAACGATATGTCGTAAACCCACAATTTAGCTCATGACTATAATTATGTACCCTTGGGCGATTAAAAAGATTTTTGTATTGTCAAACAATTTCGTACAATGCCATGTTAATTGAGGAGCGACATTATAGAGCGATAATATGGCTTGAAAGTGGGCCCTCCTCGCAATATCACCTACGGCCCTGCGAACGAGTCAGGAGTCCGCCTCAAGCTTTCGACCTCGGCAGTTATTCGGTCTCTCAGTGTTTGCAAGTCAGCCGGGGGAGTTGTGTAGACCATGGCCTTCAGGAATCCCGAGAGGTGAGAGTCACAAGGGGTAATGTCTTGGGAGCGAGGTAGCCACTCCACATCATGGATCACACGATCACCAAAGACTTGGTGAAGACGATCTCGCACAGCTCTGAGACAATAGGCGGGTGCCCCATCCTGCGCCCACCACAGATGCCTAAACACTTCCCACTGCTGAACTTCAGTCCGCCTCCAGAACAGGAAGGATGTCGTTGCTAAGTGGGTCACGGTATGGAATGTAAAACTTGGTCCCGATGGCATTTTGACCTGTCTCGGGAAAATATCCATATCTCTGACAAATGTTGATTGATTTTAATTTTTCATCGCTTATTTCAAAAAGAAATAGCACGCTTTTCTAATGGTACCCACATCATATATATTCGTTACATTTTGAATTTGCCGCAGGTTGTCGAAAAAATTACATTTTTGGGACGCTATGTACATACACAAACCGACAGTATGGACACCTCGTATTTGACTCCAGAGTGTTTAGGCGATCAACATTTTCCTGACCATTCAATGACGTACATTAAATGATATAATATACATACCTTGCCCTTCTATAGACGTATCATTAACCATTCGATCTTTACCTTTTCTGAACAGAAATATAAACGTTGGATTGGTTGAATGGAGTCTGACTATGCGGAATACGCGGGATTGTTCAATAAATTCTATTCTTGTGTATTTTCGTTCCAAAAGTCGTCTACCTTGTACATAGCTTAGTAAGTAATCGTGAATGTTGTGTTGTATACAATGTAGTACTGTCTAAAATTATTAAAAAAAAATACTTATAAATAATGAGAGAGAGTACAATCCACAGTTTATTTTTATGTGTTGACCAATTTTTCAGAGGAAGTATTGTCCCTAATTGCCCATAAATAAAGGTAATTTATTCAAAAAATAGAGAATGCGTTGTCGAGATAATTATTATTGTATTATACGTATTAAAACGCTCATTGACAAAAAATAATTTAATCCGTTTTTCCCCATATGCAATGATGTGGGTTTCGGGTTTTAACAATGCCACGTAGAGCGAATCTTAGTTTGTCATGCTTCTCACGGCTTGGCGCTATAACTGTTTTTATTGATAGGGTTTCCTTGTTGCTGTATTCAATTACATTGTTTTAAGTTAATTCTGCATGCATTCCAAGTCATCGTTTAGGGTAGACGTCGTTGTAGACATCGCCTAATCACGGATGTATGCATATCTAAGTTATCGGCCTACAGCCTCAAAATGTATCATGAATTATTCACGCTATATCCAAAAATGATTATTCGACCCATTGTGTGTGACACCTTTTTCCGTTAGGCTACTGGCCGCTCTAATATTATTTCTCGTAATAATATCGGTTTCCTTGAATAAAATAAAGTTGGAGTAGTGTACGGCGACACAGCATCAGATGTGACACGTTAAATGTTTCATTTGTTACCGCGTATCATTACCGTATATCAATAATCTACAGTATTATATAAATAAAAAATCACACCTTCGCACTTCTCATGTTATTAATTGTTCAGTTTTCGCCACTTTGGAAATATTGAAGTGAACCATCACAAATACAGTGAAAAGTACACCTCAGTAGATTTCTTATTTTCTGCCAATATTCAAGGAAACGTAAGAACTTTTACTGTAATTTTATTGTTCCCGCCGTAGAAGGACATTTCTACTGTGATCGTATCCGTCGAAAATATAACGTTCCTGATTGCGTATTTTTTAGTATTTTTCAGAGCCTGGAAAATTTATATTTGAGTACTGATACCATGATAAACATTTTTTGAATGGAATTATGATCCGTTCTTTTAGACGTGCTGTCAGAGCTACACAGAGGATCGTTCAGCACCACCAGACAGCGGCCACCGTTGGGTGAACGGTATAACCCCGTGGTTCGCTGATAATGGCCACCGCCAGATCACGGTGACCAGTCGCACGACGATTACCTCCCACTCATTTATGGTTCGGGCAAAGCGGCCCAAATCTGTCGTTAAGCGAGAGATATCTGTCCCTGACATTGCTTGGTTCAACAATGAATCTTTGCAATTCTTGTGGATCATTAATCGATAAATGTTCAGTATGGGAACCCGCGACACTTAAAAAACAAAAGTATTGCGACTTCTAAGACTAATGAAATTAATTCATAAATCAGCTTTCGGATAATTATAAAGAATATGTTCCGTCGGGCTTATGAAATGCTATTTTCAAAAAGTGTTATTTTACCCTTGCGTTTTTTCTTATGAACTCGATAAATGTCACTCGTATACGTGAAAAATATGCTATCTATTTATATAGGCCAATTACCTGAGTAATAGGTGCGTAGGCATGTTGGCAGCAACGAAGAATTGATTAGCTTTAGTGATATCGGGGTCGAGAGGAACATTGAAGGGAAAACCCCACCTGGTTTGGGAAGACTATTGACCTTCGTCCATTCACGTAACTGGTTCCAAACGTCCACAGACAGCCTACATAATCATGTCGCACTCTCGGATTGTAGGATAATCAGAATAAATTAGCGAGAGGTAAGAGCCATGAAGAAACCATTCAGAGAGCATCTGAAGCACAGCTACCTCAGAGGTGAAAACCCTTTACACAACTAAACTACAAGAGCTACCAAGACCAAATTGGAGCATGTGCTTCACTAAATACACCTTTCTACTCTACTATGGTTATATACATACACTATAAGAATTTATTACTAACAAACAGGATGCTTTCTATTCTATTGTCATTTGTTATGCGGATACAGGAACTTGGATTCTTTTAGTTTAAACGTTAACTTATTTCACTTTCATTTTCGTTTTTTCTATCGTCCAGCCAGCAGGTAGTGCGGTTGAAATTAGAATTTGTGTGGAGATATGTACAGTATAACTGCACTTATGTGATGACACACTGGCGACAATTTATATATATAGATATAATGGATGTTATTAATAATATCCTCTGATGAGTTTAAAACGGTACAGACGATGTGGTACAACATTGGGCACGCCATTTTCAACGATCGAGAGTAAGCTATTTCGTATTTATTATTTTATTTATTTATTACATATTATTTATAGTTGCTGTCGAATGATAGGCTATCCTAGAGTATGACACTATATACAAAGCCTGTTGGCAACTAGGCCTGTTGGCAACTAGATTATATTATTTTACTGAATAAAAAAATAACTCAATAATGTTCCACTCACTGAATCGTATTTGCGAAAAAATGTTATCTATGTGCCATCCAGTCGATGCGCCATATATGGAATTTTTGGGTTTTTCATACCCATTGTGTGCCATGTTGATGTTAAGCTGTCCTCCAGCCTATTAGCCACCGATATATCAGTGGCTAATTTCCAGACTTTATTCTCTGCCTCGTTCGTAATCATCACAACCTTTACGACTTGAATTTCTCATTTCTGTTCGTCCGTAAATTTATGTTCTCTCTTTGACAGTTTATTTTATTGAAAAACAATGTCAAGTAAGTATATCATTTTTTATTAACAAACAATGTCAGGTAAGTATATCACGATATACTTACAATTTAAAATGCTTACACGATTTACCCAAAAAGCTCGCTTATTAGGAGATTTGCTGAAGTGTTATAACCTGAAATATAATGTATTTTGGTTTCAACTTTCGATTTACAGACGCGGGTAACAGATAACAAGAAACAAGTTTCTGATTGATGCTTTTACTATTGAAATAGACATAATATAAACTGATTTATGATCTTTGTTTAATACTGGACATTAATTGTCAATTTAATAATCCCCACGGACGCCCAAATAAAGAACAAAAAATAGGACTAATCCGGATGAATACGGATGTCTGGTTCTGGTAGTCCTAGCCTGCCGTGACATTCTTAATTCTAATTCGTCAGGATAGTTTACGCGCAAGAACTTTATGCGTCGTCATGACAACATATCGGTCGGTGGTCCGCGCAAGTGAAGCGATGGCCATAGACAAAAAATAACCAAATTATTGAGCATAATTAAAAATCGAATACCAGCAAAATTATACGAGTGGTGTAGTGGGATTTTATTGATGGATTTAATACCGAAAACAGTTTAAATAAATTATTATATCGCAATTTAACTATAGCATATAAATTCAAATGTAAAAAATACTTGTTAAAACTGTATAATACTCTAAATCAACAATAATGAAGCAGTATAGAACATCAAAAATATATTTAATACTCGTACATTATACAGTCCGCTTTTAGTTATCCGACATCAGCCGTCTCCGGTGTTTGTGTCGGATATGTGAGATCGTCGGATAAATTAACTGACATAATTTTCTTATATGTTTCTCGTGATGTTATGCTAGATAAATCAAACCATAAGCGCTCCAACTGCAGATGGAATTTGTTTTCTAATTATATTCCTATCTACTTATCATATACTTATTTTACAAGTTTAAGCTACGCAAAAACAGATCTTTCAAAATGTGAATCGTTTATTTTTATGATGGGTGCCTTAAGAATATTTACAATTTCCCTCAAAACTCACAAATAAATAAATTCAACTATAAATTGAATACTTATGGTATTTGAATTTATTTCTTTTGGACAAAATCAGTAATTTTTGTTGTTTTATGGTGGTATTAATGTTCACTGAAAGATCTTAAGTGAAGTGATCAGATCATCAGATCACATGTCGGCCAACAAATGTCTGCAGATCGGTATATATCGCATTTGATGACTGTACCAGTAACTTATGGTAAATAAATATCGTCTATGTCCGTTTGTGTGTGTTGTCGTGGCTTTCTACCTTTCGCATTTTTACATGTGACTAAGCTGGCAATTTTGGCATCTCATTGTTCGGTCTATGTAGGTATATATTTACAACCCTTGATGATCAGAACTTCAAGCCACAATCTTGATTTGTAAGAGAACCATGATGCTTTAGACAATGGGTTTATTCAAACTTATTGCTCCATCCACCTTTTATAGGTTCTCTATATATAACACGTTATAAATATCTCATAAAACACTTTAATACTAAGCCAGTTTCATGCTTTCAATCTAAATACAGTCATATTTACATATGTAAATACAGTAGCTATTCCCATAACGCTGTAGTATAGTTCAATGACTATTTTTTTGTCTTTTTTGTGGTTGTTCTACTGTCTTTTTCCTTCTTTCTTTAGTTAATATGGACTACTATATGTTATAATATATGGTGTGTCTGATTTAAATAAATAAATAAGAATAAAATATTTTAGTATGTATCGATTAAAATCACATCTTAATGACATATGGGTGAATATTAAATAACAATTGATATGGTTATTATTGATCAACCTAACATTTGATGAGTACCTAGAGCCTAATTTTACCAGTTATCAGATGGAAACATGGTGCGATAAACCCAGTAGGTAAAGCAGTGAATAATAGTTTAGTGATTAACAATGTCTTAAAAGTGAGTTAGTTGCTATTGCGGCTTGTAAACATTAGTTGTAAACATATTTAGTTTTTAACTAAATAAACGGTTTAAAACATTATTGAATCAGGAAATAAAAGTTATTGAGCATTTATGAAATTTTAGATCTGAACTTGGCATACCTGCTATTTGGAGTTGTCCCTGGGTTGGCCTCATCAATATCTGTACAGTGTATCGCATTCTGAGCGAAAGGAGATAATGTAACTGAATTTCACCCTTTTTTAGTATCATCTAATTATTAGAGAATTGTTTAATTCCTTCATATGGAGGAAAATGGGAATTTTTCATATTGAAAAATCGCTTTTACACAGAAAGAATTTCCCTAGCCTTGAGGAAGCATTTTTAATTCATACTTTGTAAAGATATTGAGCGCATGTGGTCAACAAGGCACAATTTCTCCCGAATACCGCGATAGTTTCCCCAAGTGCGCCACTGTTGCCCCATGCCCTGTGAACAGTAAATTGTATGTGTACAATACACGTGTTTAGAGCGGCGAATATTGCGTCGACCCACGTCGACCCACGTCGACCCGACACTGACGACGCGTTGAACGTCGCCGCTACTCAACAGATACTCAACGATTCCCGATGATGCAATATTCACTAACGAGTTTTTTTTTCATTGTCGTGGCGAAGCGATTAAATCTCAATGGCTAATCGATACCTCACTGGATGGATGCACGCGTTAACCACTCGCTGCGATTGTATTCGACTGTATGCGATAGTGCCGTGACAGTGATTTAGGGTTTTTTTTTCGAAGCGGCGTGTCGTTTATTGGATTTCATACGCATTCACTTCAATGACTCTCGCGGTGTCCATCACTTATGATATTATGATATTGTATCGCCCAATATCAACCGCGTGTATTACAGCATGTGAACTTTTTATTACATCGGCAAATATTTATGATAGCAATTTTTTGCTGTTACCGCTTAACCTTTTCGCCGATGCATCCCTCAAAGCTGAGATTACGCCGTCTTTCTTTACGCGATGCATACCTTTACAACGAGATTGGAAATGACTTGACCGTAGATCAAAGTTGCTGCGATGTACGTCACAGATAGTACTGTGCAAAAGACTTGGGCCACCCACAACGTTTGGAATATGTTAAATATTTTTATTTTTTTTGACAATTATTCAATACTACATTATCTGTTTATACCTTATCATGTTATTGCTGACTTAATAAATCTGAAATTACAAGTCATTTCTTCATTCTGCATCAAATTGTAAGTTATGTCACAGACAACTCAAATATTCAACCATGTTAGTATAGAATTTGTGTAAATTGTTTTTCAAAATCGCTTTTAATTTACTATCATAAGCCTAATGCATATCCATTACATGGCTTTGGCTTATTGTAATACACCAGCCAATACTCCTAAATAACAGCCTTAACGCATCTCATTAAGTTCTCTATGGTACTCACATTTTCACTGGCATTTTTGTGGTTTTTTTGTAAATTCAGTTCCTAATGGCCAAGATAAATCAGTTTGGCAGACATAAAATAGTGTTGCCAAATCAACAGGGACTATGACAGAGAAAAATTTTCTCTCCACACTAGGTATTCGAGACATGGCATTCAACATGTTATTGAGAAATATAAAGAAACTGGAATAATTGAAGATAAGAAAAGGTGTGGTAGGCCTAAAAAACTCTAAAAAGACGAGCATTACCTTAAAGTGACATCATTGAGAAACAGACGAATAACAAGTAGCAATTTGGTAACTTGAGGCAAAGTACAAAGATGGTGAGTAACTTTAGGCAACAACTGGTACTAAAGTTGACGCATTCATGGTTTGTAGGGGTCTGGTCGTTAGCGGTTTCCATGGGCGAGATGCGGCTAAAAAACATATTTTATTTATACGCAAACCTAATGTTACCAAGAGAGTCCAGTATACTAGAAAACATAAGTCATGGGCTGATGATCAGTGGCAGAAAGTATTATGGACCAATGAGTCAAAATTTGAAATCTGTGGTACAAACATGAGGCAGTATGTCAGACGTCACCTAAGTGAAAGGTTCATTGATTCATGTCTGCAGACTGCAGTTATTCTTGGTAGAGGTTCAGTTATTGTGTGGGGCTGCATATCAGCAGATGGTGTAAGAGATTTGGTGAAAATTGATGTAATACTGAATGCAGCCAAATATAAACTGATCCTCATCCACCATGCTATAGCTATACCATCAGGGAAGCGGCTTATTGGCGACAATTTCACATTCCAGCGAAATAATGATCCTAAGAATTCTGCAAACATGCGAGAACATAAAACCAGTGATGGCACACTCGCTGTTCTGAGATGGCCCTCCCACAGAGTCCGGACCTCAACATCATCGAGGCGGTTTGGGACTACATAGACAGGGAGAAACACAAGTGACAACCGACATCTGCGACAGCTTCGTGGGAAGATCTACGGGACATTTGGAGGAACATTCCACACAAATATCTTCAAAAACTACATGCCAGTGTTGTGAACAGAATCGATCCCGTTTGGAAGTCTAAGGGTGGACATACAAAATCTTAAAATTCCGTACCCATTTCTTTCATATCATGGTTGATGTATGATTGCAGATTTGTTTATATATACACAAAATAATGCAAAAGAAATGTCATTCAGTGAATTATTTTAACTATCCATTATAATGCAGGTTGCCCAAGACTTGC
>WURV02215274.1:0-10752 GCA_011762755.2 Epimenia babai
AATATTATCTTATTAATGCTACTTGATGAGGTAAAAGATGGAATATTATCTTATTAATGCTACTTGATGAGGTAAAACATAGAACATTATCTTATTACGCTACTTGATGAGGTAGTCAGCAATATGCCAATTAAGGCTGTAATTTTTGTACAGGCTATATTGGTCTTCTATAAAAATATGCAAATATTCGGATAAGCTCCTTTTTGTCTCTTGTGTGGATACGTTATTTTAGTAATGCTTCTCGTAATAGTTCTTCATTCAATTCTTTAATTCATTTAATTTTTTAATTCATTTACCGCGCAGGTAGGTCATCATAAAAATCACACTTTTTGGCACTGGATGTTATTGTCTGTCGAATATATGTAGTTATAATACGATGCAATTGACTTCAGTCCAGAAATGAGCTGGTTACCGTGGTAATCGTTACGTGGAGCAACTTATTCTGGCCCCTTCCGAGGCTCGCCTATGTGGTTGGGTTAACATTACAAGGGGATTAGCCTCAATAATGAGGTGAGGGAGAAGCACTAATGAAATACCCAGACAGTTGACCATTCACGCCACCAGATCCAGACGCCTACGGACAGACGCACATTCCGCAATCAGTCCTATAAGCGGGATAGGTTTCTCTCAGCATATTTCTCTCCAGTTACATCAATATTTACATAGAAACGGCGATATAAGTGATAATTACTAAATATCTCAGGATTACACGTACGGTCGCCATGTTGGTACTGGTGGGTGTGTTATTATCTCCCTTTGAGTGTAAGAGTCTCGAGGGTTAATATCACCCGTCATTGTTCATCAATATCTATGACAGAATGTGAACGTGTATGTATACAGACGATATATTTATTAATTGTGTCATATAATGTTGCATCAGTTTGTCGCGTAAATTCTTATTCTAAACTCATAAGTTTACCTGATTATTATCTGCCCTTTCCGAGTGGATTAATTTCTCAAGTCTTATCTACGATCTGAGAGTAGTGTACAAAAAGAGATCCAACCCAGATAATTCTATTATTTCACTGCTATTTATTTCACTGCTATTTATTTTACTGGTATTTATTTCACTGGTGTTTTATTTCACTGGTGTTTATTTCACTGTTATTTATTTTACTGCTATTTATTTCACTGGTATTTATTTCACTGGTATTTATTTCACTGGTATTTATTTCACTGGTGTTTATTTTACTGCTATTTATTCCACTGCTTTTTATTTCACTGGTATTTATTTCATTGGTATTTATTTCACTAGTATTTGATTCACTGGAATTTATTTCATTGGTATTTATTTCACTACTGTATATTTTACTGAGGTTTATTTCATTGGTATTTATTGCAATGGTATTTATTTCACTGGTGTATATTTCACGTGTCTTTATTGCACTGGGGTTTATTTCACTGGTGTTTACTGGTATTTTTTATAATGTTTATTTTAACCTTTTATCATTTTACCTATTATTTCGATACTTTTAATTATATTATTAATAATGAGGATGATAAAAATAACCTCCGATATTTATCTAGACCAGCGTCTCCACATCCTATCAGATAAGACGTTGCTGTCCCTCGTTTTGTTCCATGGACACAAGAAATATTGACCTGTTCCTTCTATAAAATATGTACTTCATTTACTATTCAATTTTCTTCAATTTACAATCTATTTATTTATTGTTTAAATACCACACAATGGCTTGATTGCTAACATACTACAAATTACCAGTCGTCTATATTGACCCGCTCAAATTACAAAACAGATTCGCTGGCCAGTCACTCGCAGTTTCGATAGTATATCTGTCCATACCATAACCAGACTGTCTACTTTTATTTATAGGCACATTTTTAAAATTCTTCGCCATGTCCGTATAGCTGCTACCATTATACGTATGACAAGCGATTTTCACGATAACATCGAATGTTTGTTACTCGATGTCATTAACTTACTCTATAACTCTATCTATTCACCAAGAACTAGTCCTCACCAGCTCAACGCTAGTGTATCTGTCTCCTAGAGATGTGTATCAATACAGTTACAATGGTTTATTCACCGCTGATGAATGCACCATTGCCTGTGGGTGTGTGTATGTATGTCTATGTTTGTGTATGTGTGCGCGCGGGCATAGTACTTACTCTCAATATGAATTGGTCCCCCACTTAAGCTGTGGGGATTGTTTCGCCCTCGGTAATCACAAAATTTTTCTCGTTATTTGTTTGGATCGATATAGTGGCTAAAGAATGCGCATACAAGGGGGCGGGGTGATGGAGTGAATGTGGGCTCATGTAGTAACGTGGTTCATTATTGTATCAGGGGTACACAGGAGAGTGAATGTGGGCTCGTGTAGTAACGTGGTTCATTATTGTATCAGGGGTACACAGGGGAGTGAATGTGGGCTCGTGTAGTAACGTGGTTCATTATTGTATCAGGGGTACACAGGAGAGTGAATGTGGGCTCGTGTAGTAATGTGGTTCATTATTGTATCAGGGGCACAGTAGTTTCGGTGATATCAGATATACATGTAATGTAATATGTCATTAGTAACAAATTCTACGTGACATCAGTTTATAATTGTCACCGTAGGGTAGACAGGGTCGATACTTAGTTGACATAAGTTTTATTTTAATCTATGTCCAATTGCAGGCAATCTTTTGTCTGTATTGATATTTCTTTGATCTTACCTGCCCTTGCTTTCCTGAATATGTATATTGTACACTTAGGTAACTAAAGGTAACCACTGCCAGTATAAACAAATTCACTATTTATTCACACAGAAACGCTAGGGCTATTCTGTGATTTCACTTATGTTAAGGTGTATTTGACAGCTCCCATCCTAGTGCACCTTGATCAAATAAACTTAATGTAAAAATTAACAGGAATCTAATATATCGGAATCGCCCAATCTTTAAACAAAGGACAACGCATCACTTTCATTTATCTGCTTCTAGAACCTTCCGCCGCCTTCGTTTGATAGATCCTGTCACGCAGACGAGAGCGGGACTGAGTATATAGTGCAATAAATAAATTGTTATCATCCATTGGAAAATCTCACTATGCTATCATATCATCTGGCGTCAAATGGAAAATTGTCAGAATTGTTGAAGCATTAATCAGACATAGATGAAAGGGAGATAACCTTCATTTTTACTGACTATTATCTTGAAATAGGGTCATTTCTTTGTTTTTTTTACAGCTACTTAAACTGGAGTTGATCTTGTGTTATTTTTACATCAAAGATGAATAAATATTTTGAATACAGGTGAAAACATTTTTTTGTGCAAAATTTGAAAAAGTATATTTTTCCTCACTTAAAGCTGATGTTCTTATCAAGCCTGTGACTTACCATATAACTTGACCTTTGAAATAAGTGGGTGCTGGAGAATTCTGACATTTCGATGCCATAGGTACAATTTCCTGCACATTACGTCTTCTTTTATATTCTCTATTTGTAGTCACAATTTACCACTTGCTTTTGTACGATATTTGTTTCATTTTAAATTGTCGAAATGCAGGAGGAATTTATCACCCAAATAATAAAGATAAAGGGCAACACCTTAATGAAGGTGTTTCACCTGATAAAGCATAGTGCTTATGCGAAAGCTTGTGATCAATAAACCATTTGGTGTATATAAAAGGTCTTTATCTTTATAGTTGGAGAGAAATGCACAGGAAAAAACCTATACCCCTAATGGGACTCGAACCCACGACCCCCAGATAACCGGTCTGGTGCTCTTTATCTTTATAGTTTCTATCAGACGGCTCCCCACCCTTACACTGACCAAAATAAGATATTCACTTTTTGGTACTTTATAGTTCAAGAAATATGTATATTATTTCAAATAGCCTTAGTAGTCTTTTTAGCGTATTTTACATTCCCAGATTTTCCTCAGAATGTATCTACCTGCAATCCTTCGTTATATAACACAGATAATGAGAGTTACCTATCTTTTTAGTCCAAAGTATGGCAATGTACTGCGTTGGTATTCGTCAAAGTCGTGAAATATTTGTTCCGCTACGTCTCTCTGTCACTTCCAAGCATGCACTTACCATGCGTGTATTTATGTCCTCGCCCAAGATTCACAATTCCACTGTGGTATCTTGTTAAGATTATTTTGTCGCCTTTAAATCATTCCAACCGCTCCATTAAAATATGAAAATTAATTCATGAATATATCATAAAAATCAATGGGGAGCTAATCGTTGTAATGGAGTTCACAATAACGAAAGATTCCAATACCTACAAAAAAATCCTCAAATCTTGGTATTTCATTACCCTAATGTAGATATACTATTCAACTTATTCATTTCGCATTTTCAAACGAAAAAACATCAAAAAGTGCCTCATAAGATGTGTTTTTCGTCATACCATATCCATTGTTCCTCTGGGTTGTTTTTTCCGTCTTATCCTCTGTACTTATCGAGGTGATTTAACTAAATCTTTCTCTTTATGCACCATACCTGTTTTTCGTAACAATACTTATTCCAACAACTATTATATCCACTGATACCCGTACCGTACATTACTTCAGCTTATAAAAACATAGAGTACAACATTTATTGGCTGCAAGTATCAGCCAATAAAAGCTCTCAGATGCGGTTTACAATGAAATGTTATTGGCAGCTATTCAGCGCATATACAATACCTTCGATACTAACGTATCACCCCGCCAAGGATAATAATAAGTTTATCCCGCCAATGCTAGCACAGTTTGTTGAACTAGGGACGCTGTCCATTCTCTTAGTTTGTCTTTTGTTTGACAGTACTTATATAGACCTGTTGAATTTCATACTCTCATTTCCTACTAATCGATAATAGACTGGTGGTTGTTACTGGCATTTGATAGCGTGTTTATTGATTCAATATTATTGAGTGATTAAAATGTAAAACTTTCTCGGGCCATTAGCGTTCCATTGGAGGGTGTTGCTGATCTCTGTATCTATAGCTTCCACAGGGATATACAACATATATATATATAGATGTGTATGTCGTATAAATATAAAACGTATACTAGTCAATAGCCAGAATTGTCGTAGTTCAACTTTAAGACTTTTGAGCCTTGGGATGACTAGTGGCCCAGTGGTTAGGGCCTGGTGGTTAGAGTCCAGTGGTTAGAGTCCAGTGGTTAGAGTCCAGTGGTTAGAGTCCAGTGGTTAGAGTCCAGTGGTTAGGGCCTAGTGGTTAGGGCCCAGTGGTTAGTAGTTTATTTATAGTGTCCTATCAAGCTTCAAGCTACTGGTTGAGTTCACTGTAGATTTACTAAGGTTATAGTAGTGTTGACTGTATCAGTACAAAGAGATGCAGTGACCCTGTTAGCCGTATCGTTGTTCGTATAATATGAAAGTAAAGGTAACTCCTTATTGACCGACTAAAGTTGTGATTAACACAAGCTTTCGTATACAAGTATGTCAATATAGTAACAACTAAACTAAACCTCCACAATACATTGTCTCTGGGCCTCAAATGTCTATGACTAAATCTTATATTGTCTCTCATTGTCTCTTGAATGTCTAACTGAATTTCTTAATTGTCTCTGTGTCTCAAATGTCTATAACTAAATCTTGTATTTTTTCTTTGTCTCTCCAATTTCCATGACTAAATCCCCAAAATATGTAAATATGTCATAATCTATTCTCAACCATACATTCTATTCATCTGTCGTCTACATATAAAGTCCAATTTTTGTTAAGGTCATTTTCGCGTGTGTACCATATTAAACTACAATTTTATAGCAGTAAACCAAAATGAGAAAGTAAACACCTATATACCATAGTGATTAGGTCACTGTGTAGTACAAAATTAGTACATTGGTTGTGACGATGGATTATCAGGTGGTTCGGTGGTTTGGTGGTTAGGACATGACTATTGATAAGGCTGTTATCATCACGCGAGTATGCTAGCTATGATAACAATCTGGAGCACCCGTCAGCATGGTTGTGGGAACAGTGTCCGTACACCATCCGGAGAGGTAGAGAGGCGGGGATGACCTACCGGAGATAAAATTTATCGCGAGATTCGATTGTACTTGTCATCTTTATTATTAGCCGTTAGTTGGAAAGTTTGTGGTGATGTTATGTTATATATGCACGTAGATTAAACCGTGAAAGTGTTGAAAGCGTCCCGCGTTCGTAGTTAACATCACAGACAACAAATACACCTTTCCTTTGAATTCCTGCTGTTGATTATCTTTCCTGATTTGATTACGTCTATATTCTTCATATCTTTTTTATAATGTTTTGGTAGTTGAGTTTATATTGTATCAAAATAGAGTGGTACATGAATATGTATCTAACTGTATGTTTAGTTTATCTAATATCGCATGGATAATTTTATTTTTTATTAATATTTTTATTTTATCTGACTCAATTTAATTATTATGTAAAAATAGACCATGTATTTTTAATGATGCGTTGTTATTAAATTTACTATTTTTCTGGCGGATAGATTTCAAGGGGCTTTACTCTGTTATGAAATATACCACTGATCAGCTCAGTGAGACTTCTGAAAGAAGGCATCGCTAGCAAAATTGGCTTATTTTAACGGTTGAATATTTGGATGTTTGATAAATCAAAAGCAGGAATATTATATGTTTTTTTTGTGGTTTGCGCTTGGTAGGAAGGGGAGTTAAGAAGCAGGATTCTACAGTTTTTATCTAAACAGTTTAAAGAAATGTCGCTAACTAATTTAGTCATAGTATCCTAGAGATACAGTCATATTTCAACAGAAAATCCTAAATTGTGGGTTGTGCACAGTTTATGTTGTTTGAGGAAATTTCTGCGTTACTCGATATAATGACTGTAAATGTCAGCATGTGAGTAGGACTTGAGAATATGATGGTTTTTCTGATGTTTTATTCACTTTACTTTATTCCTATTCATGCGTGTCTGCTCTAAATTACCTGTGGACTTTTTGCTCTCTTTTTTTTAATTAAAAAAATACATATCATCAATATTATGATATTTAGGGTGATTCAAGAGTATTATCTTACATTATTCAGTATATGTAGCTGTATTAGTATTATATTATGTGGAATAATGTAAGGGAATATTTGATTTATTAAGATTAATTGAATTGATTTTTCAACGAATTTTATAGCAGCGTAAATTTATTTAATTAAGCCTTATGGAACAAACTAAATTTATGCAATATCACATATCTGTGAAATTTGTTTAATTTACTTGATTATTTTGATTTCATTTGTTATTTTTGAGATATAGATCATTATGTAGTGTGATATTCTAATTTGGTCACTACAATACATTCTGGAAAGTATTGTTACTGAGACTCCAAAATATCCGAAATAACCGGTCTGGTCATTGCTTGGTCAGCTTCTCTACATGGTCTCAAAATTCGTTTATTCATTTGGTTTAAATACTTTATCCATACTATCGTCATGTTCGAAATTATTCATTTTCAATGTGTTTTGTCGCTAAAAGACATTCTCTTCGAAAGAAATAGTATTTTCAGCCCAGACAGATTTCTGAGTAATTTCTGATATTATGGTGTGAAACGGTAGACATACAGACAGTAGTAAACCAATAACCTGTCATCAAATAAACCTATTGTGCACGACAGATCTTAGAATTATTTGAATAGGATATAATGATGTACCTGGAATGGTTTTGTAATTTAGTCTCTTTTGTATATCACATAATATGCCAAAATTCATAGTAATTCGGTTCGTGTTCTAATTTTATGGTTTTAAGTTAACTCTTGGTCAAATGTATCTTTTAAAGTTCAGCGGTATATTTTTGAATTTAACTGTCCACATTTTACTATGGATGGTACTCATTCTTACATAAAATTTTTGAAAAATAACAAACATAAACAATATATAATATATATTTATAAATGGAATATCATTCCATATAGGTTGCCGGTGTTGGGTGGCTTAAATCGGTGTAGCCTCATTTCTCCGGTGGCCTCCCTTATCCCAGGGTTTTTTAATGCTATTCACAACACAACTCTATTTTCTGTAAGTCTTGTAATAGTGCAAGCAATTTTTAACTCGCATCTTTTGGTTTCATTGTGAATAATCTGGCACGTCAAGAAACATACACATATGTTCATAAAAGAACATTCGGTACCATCATTTAAGACTAGCGAATATTTATTGACATAAGGAATGCATCATCAGGTCTACCTATAGTAATCTGAAAAGGTACTACCATTTCTTCTGTTATTTATTCATAGAAGCTAATGTATTTAATCTACATCATTCGTATGTATATTGACTAGAGCGGAAGTCATATGTATTCTTTCATATATGGTCCTTATTACATACTAGCAGATATCTCCACATTGGTAAATCGCTGATCATTTATAACTCACTCAACTAACCCTTATCTACTAACACTCCTTAAAACTAACATAACTTCCGTTGCGCCTTTTTACACAATTTATACCCTATATAGGTAATATACCTCACACTATAGAAATAGTCATTACCTAGTACGTCGTTTGATCTGGCTTATCGTCGCTTGTTTAAGAGATATTTTACCTTGATTATGCTCGTCAGCATCTGATATGGGAAGAACTAGGTGAAGAAATTTTTGATGTAAAAATAAAAACATTCTACTAGTTTTGTTGAACGTTTGTTGGCTAACTTGTTGCTGATGACATAATGATGATGTTCACAAACTTTACGGATTCTTAAGAAATCCTCTCTACGCTCAACCTCGTCACATGACTATAATTCTCACTATGGAGAGCCATACGTTGTCCTTGGCTTTGATGAACCAGCCATTGTACATCTGCTGCCTGCCTCCTCAAATACCACCCACACGTAACACAGTCGGGAGACACAACAAAAAGGTTTTTCAAAATCCCTAACAATTCTTCTTTTCTTGTCTTCTTATTTCTTTTCTCCATCCCTACATTAGACTACGTGACACACATTTCTGAGAAAGTTATTTTCAGAATGCGCGACTATCTAGCATCACTTTTCGGAAAAAAAATATTTCAAGACAGTCTGGGATGTCAATTCATGTATATGTAATTCCTTAATATCCCTTGTTCGACAAATATGTCCTAATTTACTCACAGAATTGTCTGAACTTGCATAGACTATATCGTATGCGACACTTCGGGTGTGTTTACAGTTCATATACGTCGCCAGAATTACTCTATTTTACGACGGAACATGAGTGACCATATCTTATTTTACGACGGAACATGAGTGACCATATCTAGTAGCCATACAATGTACCAGAACTTCCAGACAATCTCGATCGAATTGCACGTCAAGTCTACGCCAGCTCCGTCCTCCATGAAGCTATACGCGAAGAGCTCGATTTATTGCGTAGCAGTTGAAAATTTGTAATAGACTGGGTTGGGGTCAGCCTGTGGCAGGGTTGGGGTTAGCCTGTGGCAGGTTTGGGTTTCGCCTGTGGCAGGTTTGGGGTTAGCCTGTGGCAGGGTTGGGGTTAGCCTGTGGCAGGGTTGGGGTTAGCCTGTGGCAGGGTTGGGGTTAGCCTGTGGCAGGGTGGCACAACTAGGGAATGACGGATGACGAAGAAATTATTATTGATATAACAAGTCTGTCAGGTGTACCATGTGGTTGTTAATGGGTTTTATATTCGTTAATAGTGAATACGATTGGAATAATATCTAAATAAGTTGTTTACTAAACCGGGCTACATTTATGCTCGCTGAAGCTCTAGTTTATATATAGCTACAGGATCACCCTCCCCTGCATACCTGTTTACTTACACCTCCACGGGAGTTTTGCAAATTTAAATTAGAATATAGCTCGCCTATAGAAATGCTCACCTTTTAGAGGTACTAATTGATTCGTTATCTATTCATCGGTACTGTGAGGGTGTGAGGAAGAGAGGTCAGGTGTGAATGCCAATTTATTTATACCAGCAGATATCCGTTGCAGCATTTCGATATTCATTGCATCATTAGTATATCCGTATGAAAGTGAACAACAAGCTACTCCTATAGAAATCTGTCTGAAAAATTCTCTTCACGAAACTCACTTATTTCAGGGAATGAAGGGTCAGGGGAGACTACTCTGGTTTGTGCAGATTTAAACTCTATCACTATGTATCACACAAAGACCCGCACTGTAACACTGTATCGCTGTACCGCTGTACCACTGTACCGCTGTACCACTATCCATGGTATACCGAGTTCGATTTTGAACCGTATTCCATGTGTTTCTAGTTAATCATAATAACTGTAAATTTGTCAAGTGTCTTTGATAGCCATGTGTTAAAAGGGCACTATAAATCATAAAATTTCATATCATTTCATTACCGCTGTACCACTGTACCACTGTACCACTGTACCGTCTCACAACTAGAGTGGCTAGAGTCACTATCATCTGATTCACATCTAACTAATCCTTAAATCATATCAAGCCATTTTTATAACCTCGATACCACTATTGGTCACTGGTACCGTTAGTTGAGTATTAGTGTATCATCTCTCTAGTTATCAATGATCATGAATTAATAATCATCAGCTTGTTAACACATGATTGGCATACCTATATTTTCGGCACGTAAAAAGATAAAAGGTAAAGTACAACATTTATAAACCGCAGGTGTCAGCCAATAAAGGCTTTCACATGCGGTTTACAATGACAGATTTTTGGCAGCTATTCAGCGCATATACAATACCTTCGACACTTGCAGATCACCCCGCTATGGATAATATCAAGCATCTACGCATTTTGGACACGAGTTTACTCCAGCAATCGGGGATAAATGACTTGCTGAGGATCATAGCAAAAAGTCAACCGGTAGGCAGT
>WURV02215285.1:0-10752 GCA_011762755.2 Epimenia babai
AGCTTTCGTATACAAGTATACTTCATCGGGTGCAATGAGTAGGGGTGGTGACACACACGTTATATATACTGGAACAGGAAGAAGGCAGAGAAATACTGTTTCGGTATGTATTCCGTTATAACCCCTACTCATTGCACCTGATGAAGTATACTTGTATGCAAAAGCTTGTGCTAATCATAATCTTAGTTAGTCAATAAGGGGTTAACTCCACTTTTCCTATTATATGGTTAATACGGCAACCCATACCTCTTTGCTTCACACAAAGTAGTAACATATAGGCGCGTATATATATATATATATATATATATATATATATATCACAATTATCAAATGTGTTTTATGGATATGAATAGTCAGATCTACAAATTTGGTGCCTTTGATCCGTCACGTTATGATGAGATGTTAGTTTCACACAGCGTTGGAGTATTTACCGAGCATTTAACGTGACATCGCCGTTCCCGTCACCCCGATTATCTTCTCCCCCAGGGGAACAGTTAGAATGAGCTGCACTAGAAGAAACTCATTATCATCATTTTTTTTGCACCGCTAAGAAATGTAAGCATTTAGGTGAAGAAAGGGCCGAACAATTTACAAGCATTCAGTGGTTATTCCACCGTTTCTGACGCGTTTTTAACAGACTCTTACTGATCTTATGACATCTATTTCTGTATTATTCCCTGATCTGATGTTACAATTGCCTTCATGAAAGTACTTGAGTAGTTGTCTTGTTGTATAACTGGTTGTGTAATAACGGACCATGATTTCCCATTTTATTTTATTTTTTTTTGACATTGTGAATGTATTGAACAAATTTACGAAGTATGCATTTAAGTTTTATCGATTTTCCTGTGTTTTTTTGGTGCCGTCTCATTTATTTTATTTGTCGTTTCTTCAAGTGGGATATTTCGTCATCTGTTTGAGTTGGCGCAAAGAGAGTTGCGGCTATCAATCGAAAGTGTGGATGTTTCAGTGAGTGTGGATGACAGTTTCAGTGAGTGTGGATGACAGTTTTAGTGAGTGTGGATGACAGTTTCAGTAAGTGTGGATGACAGTTTTAGTGAGTGTGGATGACTGTTTCAGTGAGTGTGGATGACAGTTTTAGTGAGTGTGGATGATTGTTTCAGTGAGTGTGGATGACAGTTTTAGTGAGTGTGGATGACAGTTTCAGTGAGTGTGGATGATTGTTTCAGTGAGTGTGGATGACAGTTTCAGTGAGTGTGGATGATTGTTTCAGTGAGTGTGGATGACAGTTTTAGTGAGTGTGGATGACAGTTTTAGTGAGTGTGGATGACTGTTTCGGTGAGTGTGGATGATTGTTTCAGTGAGTGTGGATGACAGTTTTAGTGAGTGTGGATGACTGTTTCAGTGAGTGTGGATGACAGTTTCAGTGAGTGTGGATGATTGTTTCAGTGAGTGTGGATGAGTGTTTCAGTGGGTGTGGATGACAGATTCAGGAAGTGTGGATGACAGTTTCAGTGATTGTGGATGACTGTTTCAGTGAGTATGGATGACTGTTTCAGTGAGTGTGGATGACAGTTTCAGTGAGTGTGGATGACTGTTTCGGTGAGTGTGGATGAGAGTTTCAGTGAGTGTGGATGATAGTTTCAGTGAATGTGGATGACAGTTTCAGTGAGTATGGATGACAGATTCAGTGAGTGTGGATGACAGAGATATCTGATGCCTTGCATGATTTGATGCTGATATTGTCTATTGAGACTGATGCTTCTGCGGCTTTACTTTAAAATTTTCATGATTTGTTTTGTCTGTGTTTTTAATCAGTTTTACCTACGGTGACATTAAACATTAGGTACATGTTGAATTTGGCAGATTCGTTGCTGATGTCTTTTGGGTTAAGTGTAATGATATCTTGATTAAGAAGTGTCCATAATTGGGTTTTCTTCACATAGAAATGGCCATTTTCATCGAAGTGTTTTTCATGTCAGACAGAGGGTCTTATCGGCAGAGTATAGGGCAAAGGGCCAATAAGACTACCTTGCAGAACGCTGTATTTTTAGTCTGAGGGTGATGTTCCATTTGCACTCTCGATTTTAAATGTGTACTTTGTTAGAAATACTTCAATCTATTGATGATCTATGGAATAAGATTTTGCGCATAGCAGCTACAAGCTTTAACTTACAACCAGTTTTTGTTTTACGTGCCTCATTATTTATATAATCTCTTAAAATAATGCTGTTTACAAAGGAGTTTGTTGAAGACCGATAAACGTAGCAGATCACAATCAATCTAGCAGATCTATGATGAAATATCAAAACGATACGAATGCTATTTTCTTATATATCAGCTTTACATATAACTTAAAATGATAAGTTTGTATCACTTAGATATATATCATCTTCAAAATGTGATGTGCTCGCGCCTGTTACAGGGCTGCCTTCCTTAGTAACCTCAAAAGTGTTAAGAGGCTTGGAATTGAGCTATATAAATGTCACACGTTTTATTCCAACTTTATTTTTGGTAGTTGTACTTCACTTTACTTGATTTTATTTACTATTTTACACATATATTTCATTGTTCCATTGCTTCTAAATGTGAGTTAACTTTATCGAATACACTCACACGATTTTTTGCTGAAATGTATAAGTTGGTCTAGCGTAACCAATTCGATTTTGAATAATTATTGCAAAGAAACCTTTCAGCTTATTAATTTACTTAAATTAGTAAATGCAATCACTATTGAACAGGTAATTATATGGAACAATTACAACTATCAACCACCTAAACCACATGATATCTAAAGACTAAAGTTAGACTAAATATTTTTGTAACTTTCTTCTGCGCATTTACCAATAATCAGCCAATCAATGTTTGGTCAATCAGATTTGTTACAGATATCTGTGTATATCGCTGGCATGATATACGGACTTTAAATATCAGTGGTTCTCGAAAACAGTGTTAAATATTTAAATGCCCAAGCGAAAGCTTGCCCCTGTAGGACAGTTGGTAAAGCGCCAGACCAGTTATCTGGAGGTCGTGGGTTCGAGTCCCATGTGAAGTATAGATTTTTTCGATGTATTTCTTTCCAGCGTACTTTGTATGTAACAGATGTAAGTTCTAGAAAAAACCCTGAGCTAAAAAAATAAATAACTATCAGAAGCGCACGTCTCAAATACAGTAGATACAGACGGAATCCTGCCTACGTAGCTTTGTCGGTTGATGCCATTTTGAAGTTGCTTATCCCCATCGAAAGCAACAGTTTTATGATTTACTACTGCATGTATCATTTATCTCTATATTTAATGTTAGTTTAGTTGGGGTTATTATTTTATTGAAAATACTTTCTAACTTTTTTCATGTTCCAATGTTGAAATATAAGAGTCGGAGTACGAACTTTTATCTTAAATTGTTTAAAAATTCTTTTAGACTAAGCACATCTATAATTCCTTCCGTAATAACTGGTTCGGCGCTACCTGGGGTATTTTAGGAAGCTGTGTCAACTGTATTGCATAAGAACGAGTAACAGTGGTGTACTGGTCTCGATAACTGTCAATTGCAAAATATTACAAGTTGATAAACTATTAAGTTAATAGTTAATAATTAACATACGTTTTAATTTTGTATTTTATTGTAGTTCTGGTACAAATAATCATTGTGTTCAATTCATCCTGTAATTTCTAATTTGGATATTGTACTATCATGTTTTGTATTTTTTAGGTAATATTTTCGATGCTAGAAATTCGTCACTTTTTGTAAACCTGTCGTTTTGTTTGGTTATTTCATTTCCATCTTTTTTTATAGCATACGTAGTTTCAATTACGTATTTAAGACTCACAAATGTGTGTCTGCACTAGTAGTCTCCCTTTTGTCGGTTGTTTTATCCTTTCTTGGATTCAAATATGTCCGCTGTTATCCGACACACTACCAGAAATGTGTCTACACTAGTAATCTCCCTTTAGTTCATTGTTTCATCCTTCCTTGGATTCAAATTATGTCAGCTGTAATCCGACACACTACCAGAAATCCGTGTCTGCACTAGGAATCTCCCGTTAGTCTCCCTTTAGTCGGTAGTTTTATCCTTTCTTGGATTCAAATATGTCCGCTGTAATCCAACACACTACCAGAAATATGTCTGCACTAGTAGTCTCCCTTTAGTGCCCAATCTCGATAAACTGACCAACCCTAACTAACACCGAGTCTTGACAATAGCATAATTATTTGCAAGTCATTTTATGTTATTTAAATTTGACAACCAAAGCAAATAATTATATTCTCCAAAATTGATAGGTATAGACATTCCAAAGGCCAAATTGGTACAAAAAACATTCGTCACCTCATATTACCCAATTATGTTACAACACATACTTGTCTGAAGCCTGTCCTGTTAAGGTTTACTAAAGCCATGACTGTCTTGGTATATTTTACCAATCCGAGTGCTGTGTTGCATACGGCGCCAAACGACTATTGCGTTTTTTTCTATTTTGATTTCACCATTATACTGTGCTATTACTTCGTGCATTATTGTGTTTTTTTATAATAAAGTGCAGAATATATTTTTCGTGTTTTCATATATTTGTATGCCATCAATTACCAATTTACTCGAGTTGGGATAATATAAATGTCAAAAGTGTAAATCCTTTTCCAGTCTGCTTTCAACATTGTCTACTGCATTTCTCAACACCAAACAACGTAATCAGAACTTGTGAAATGAACTTTTTGTTGTTTTGGATGTTTGATACGGTACGCTAAGCAGATATCTCAAGCATCTTATCTGTGACGTTGGAACGTGATTCGTTTTGGTTTGACAAACGAACTCCGAGAATAGACCTCAAAAACAGGCAGACGCGCGATACAATAGTTGCTGGCCGTGTCCGACACAACAAGTTGATGAGTACGCCTACCACAGTGGCTACATCACAGTTCAATGATTGTACAGGGTATCCCATAAGATTTCACACATTATGTTTTAAAATCACCAACACCATTACAAGCATAACTCCAGCTGTGCTTGAACATGTCTTCGTACAGTGGCGGACACACATTAGAGAGTGTTTTCAGCTAAGTTGTAGTCATGTACGCCATATTATATGAATAAAATGTATTTTATATGAAATTATTTATCTTTCGTATGCATGGAAGTTTACGGGACATCGGGTATTGAAGGAAGAAAAAAGGGTAGCAATTTTGAATTATAACTAATTCAAATCGTATCGATGTTTTCGTTATTGAAAATTTAAATATGTCACAACGTCAACGTTTATTGCTTGCGTTCTGTTAAGCCACAGTTACTGAGGGTGACTCAGAAACAAGAGATCATTTGATGCCGACTTGTCGCGCACGACTTGGAGACGTTGGTACCTTCTCTACGTGAAATTAAAAATTTACTTTCAGTGGCTCGCTTAATATATCAGTTTTCCACTATCCATACTGTTGTGTCGCATAGACCACTCGGGCATCCCCTTCTCGGTCTGCGTATCCTCCGCCCAGACAACCATGGTATCCTTTTTGAGATAATGTTTCTCTGAGTGACATATCCGAGAGAGCGGAGGGTGGACCATCGCTTAGAGTAGCTGTATTGACTACACCTTTTGTAAAACCCATTCGTATGTCAAGCAAATTTCTCTATTGATTGATTATATGTTTCATGCAACGCGCGCATGTCACAGAATTTACCTTGGAGTTTTTTATGTAGGAACAGACAGTAAGAGAGAGTAAATTTAGTGAGAGTGGGAGTTTCTGAGGTTATATGATCTAAAACATAACTTCCCGATTTGATTTGCATGATCTCACATGTGAATTTTGTTGCAGTTTTAATTCCTCATTATTTTATCTATTTATTTATCATTATTTAAAGTGACTGACGTTAAGGCAGACCCATGACTATATGCATGCCTGATACCCACTAACATATACAGTATACGGATACATGTAAAGGAAAACATATAATGGATAGAATCACAATCGATAAGAGGGTCAAATAGCAAATCATGATAATATGTGGTCGTATATATAGATAATTGAATAAGCTGATAAGGTTATTGAAATATCTGAGTTAAATACATAGCGATTCTTTCATTTCTGCGTACTGGTGTGGAAGTCAGGTAGAGGAGATGGAGTCATGAAAGAGGTGGGATTTTATGTTGGGGGGAATTCCGAGAAAGAGGAGGCCGCTTTAATGTGACAGGGAAGTGCATTAAAGGTCAGTGGTGCCTTATAACACAACACACATTGACGTACGCCTTTATTCATATGGGGAATTTGCATATTCGATGAGGTTGCAGATCGTAAAGAGTATTAGTTTTGGGGGCTCGAGTGAAGAAAAGGGAAAGGTAATAAGTCTATAAGTGACGAATTTTGGCGAATTTCCATATGATCAGGGTGACAATATCTTTCATTTTTGAATGTGGTCGTTCCCGGTGAGGGATGGGTGTAGGTGAAGTCCAAGGTACTTCATGATATTAGTAAACGATGCTTCACGGCCATTGATACTTACTTTATCACGGTTGTTAGTGTTCAAATTTCTGTTAGATAGTATTATACAGAGGTCTTGGCGGAGTTCAGCTTTAGAAGGTTGTGGTCATACCATGCAGCTACAGTGGGAAGGGTGTTATTAGTGCTAGCGATAGCCTCAGAAGGAGATTCACCGGATGTTTCAATTATTCAATCATCAGCATATAAGGAGCATTGCGATGTATTTATTACATCGTTTATAAACAGAAATGAACATGAGTGGACCAAGAATAGAATCTTGAGGGACACCGGCAGTGACGGGTAAGGTGTCTGGCACTACGCCGTTCACTGCAACACATTGACTACGAGCTAAACGATAGCTATGGTAATTTCGAATGGTTGAAGGGTGTAAGTTAAAGTTGTTTGCAAGTGTAGAGATAAGATCAAAATCAACAGAGTCGAAAACTTTTTATATCAAGGGCAGTTAAATTTTCCACCTGAAGTGTGATCCAGGGTTTGTAACCATTTATTCGTCAGCCGGAGTAGTAAAGAATGAGTCGAGCGTTTTTGACGAAATCCGTACTGCCTATTTGATATCAGTTGGTTACTTTCTCGATAGTCTCTGGTCCGAGTAGCAATGACACATTCACAGACATTAGATAGAATAGGCAGGGATGAAAGGGGACGCTGGTCACACGGGGTATCAGTGTTACCAGTGTTTTTTTTTCATGCTAAGGGGAAGTCCGAGGTGTCAATGTTTTTTTAAATTGGCATCGTCAGAGGTTTGGAACTAATGGGTGTTAGTAGTTTGTAGATAAAGGTGGGAATTTGGTTTATGCCGCCTTTCTTCTTAGATGACAAATGTGTTCTTTGCTTGGTCGACGTGGTCTTTATTGGTTGAAGTCGGAATCCTTCGGGGTCAAACAGACAGGATAGTATGTTAGTCGGGTTGTTTAGTCTTAATTCAGTGCTAGTGGATGAGCCTTTTGTGCTAAAAAGTTATTCATTGTTTAACCACCAATGTCAACTGCATCAGCGCATATCTTGCTATCATAGTGGAGTTTTTTCATCTCGGTAATGCGGTTAGTTAGTAGTTACGTGTTAGTTTATTGATTACATTGCAGGTCTCGCGCGGTTTAGTGTCTTTTATGAGTAATGGACGATATTGGTAGACTGTAATAGCGGACGATAAGCTTCATTATAACGAAACGTAAAATTACAGGTCAATACGTGTACAACGTGTAGCCGTGTATACTAATATTACTCATACACGGATGTGGCTAGTAAGTCGAAAAGGGCAGAACTGTTGTGTAGTACGTAGCTTTAAATACATTTTCGTGGGTAACGCGTTTTTTACGTTTAAACTATTAATAACAGGTTTTACTTTTAGCGTCCTTATATAATCACGTGTTTATAAAAAGCAACCAATCAACGATCTTGATAAAATTTCATTCGCACTGTTGACCAATGGAATGCTTCCTGGTGTCTGGGAGCGTGAAGCGTGCAACGGCGGACGCCATGTTCAGTGTGGGAACAAAGACCAAGAAAGAAAGAGGTGCATAGAAGGGAACACCGTGGTAACGCCACAATTTACCATCTGTGAGCATGACGAACTCCGAAAATCAACCGGAGCAAGAGAAGCCTGTCGTGGCGGAGAAAAAGGCTTTAATAGGTACTAAATATCGATTAAATTGCCATTTGAAAAATATTGTCGAGAAATTGTCAAATTACCAACTCGGAATTATTCATATGAAAAAATGAGCTATAAGATAGGGGCGATATCTCTGACCAAAGGCCATAAAGTTTATGAGCGTATAAGTAACTTAATCAAAGTCGAGCGCCCAGCTATTGCATTACCAGGAAGATTTGCCCAATTGGGTTAAAAGTTCGGCGCTGTGAACTAGTGCGATCCGCCCGCCAATATTTCGTCTTGACAGACACCAGCATATATTGTATTGCTAACCTTAACCAGAATCGCCCCAGTTAACTGCCCCTAAAATTTAAATCTGATCATGCAAATCACGGGCGGCTATGTGTGGCTTAATTGTTGATTTTCTTTATCACCCGTACACACAAAACACATTTATACAAAAGAATATTTACTTCACTAAAATTACCAAATGGCATAGCAGGGTGCAAAATTTCAAATCAGGGCACACAGGCAATTTTTTATTTCAGAAGGGCACTACCATGGCATTTTCAGTGAACATACATGAGTGTTACATAGGGCTAGACTGCAAATAGATAGGGCATGCCGGCAAAATGCCTTGTGCCGGCATAAATTTCATGCCCTGGCATAGTTATACATATTAGGTTTGATTTTTTGAGACTTTAATGTTGCGTTGTCATTTTGTTATCTAATGTATGACTAACTTAAAAAACCTTAAATGATTTTACATTCAGCTGAGAAAGTATCAGGAACCGTCAAGTGGTTCAACGTCAAGAACGGTTACGGCTTCTTGAACAGGTGATGTTCTTTTTACTACAGGTTAACACATGTTCTCGTGTTAGTTTACTCATTCTGTATAACCTGGCGTACTGTTTCAGTTTGGCATGGTGAAGCTTTGACTTACGGGCCAGTTTTGGTGTATGGAATGTATATATGCCAAATACACCGACGTCTGCTATGTTCAACATGTATAATCAAAATTGTTTGCCCGTAGTTCTTCCGTATTAAAAATATTAGTTGTGAAAGCAGCTCATGTAAAATCACTCGTGTTTAAAGGTGAATATGCGTATCACCAATAATGTTGCGAGTTTGCACAACCAGTTTTTTGCCACAATGCGCTTACCTGCCATAATTAATCACTTAATGTGGTTATTTAGTCATAAATAGTGTCTAAGTGGTTCTACACGCTATATGAAAAAATACTATACCAACTTACATTTTCTGATTAAAGAAGGCATGTCTCAAGTGATTCTTGATCAATATTACTGAATAACGCTCGGTGTTACGATATTGACTCATGAAATTTAAATCAACCCGATTTGATAGAGATTATGGAATTTTTTGATAATTTCTTGTAATTGGTGGGAGAAAGAATAAAAAATATGGATATTATGTCGTCGGTGTTACCATGCTTGGTCACTTAATCGTGATAGTAGTTGTATTTATTGTTGTTCATTAACCGACGCAAGTCTCATCGGACGCGTGTTGTTTTTACCTTACAGAGATGATACCCAAGAAGATGTGTTCGTACATCAGGTTCGTGTTAGAATTATTTCATTTTTCATTCTCGATTCATGTAGATCTTACGGGCGAGTCGATTCCACCGCCTGTGTAAGTTATGCTGACTGGAGCCATTATTAAGGACTGGTGCAGTCGTCTCGCGCTCCAATTTGGTCCTTGCATATACATTTTGGATAGCATTGTTGCCCTTCGCGGATTACGAACATTCTGCATGAATCGCAGGCATTCAGCACGAGTGTGCGATATGTCGAGTGATAAATGAATAATATCCTCATTGTTTTTCGGGTAGGTGGGAGAAGGGAGTAGTGTATCACATTTGTTGGTTAGGTTGGTATAGGAGCAGAGTGCCCAAGTATGTTGTATCGTCTCACGTTTTTAAGATAAAACTCGGCAATAATTATATTACGTGTATCGTGGTATATTATACACCCCGTCGCAGTTGTCAATAGCATTTGAACTGGGGTTTCACGATGATTATCTCAGTAGGCTACTCGTCGCCTTTTGTAAGACACGTGCCCGCTACATGCTCCCGCGGACGCGCTTTGCCCGACCGCGGGGGCGTCGTGTAACGGGGCCACGCACGACGCAAAAGGCACATCGAGCGGGCGCCCGCCGCGGTCGTGTGTGGGTGAACGGCGACCTCTACACCGACGTCGCGTTTCACTCCCACGGTCGCGGTTCGCGCTACATTCTACTGCGGCCGTCTATGCCGCGGCGTGGCAGTTAGCCGTTCTTACCCATCGCCTTTCAAACTCCCGGTGGGTCTTCGCCGGGTGCCGCCGAAGTGGGGGCGGTTTTAAATGCACATTGTCCATCTGCGGTGAATGCCACAGATGTTCCTTGGTTCGCATTTGACAAGATAACTGTAACGTTTCATGGGATGTTGTACACGAGGTGTCTTATTTCACTTGTGGGAGCTAACTAGTTTCAGAGAACATCGGTGGATTGTGTATTGGGTTCATGGGACATTGCTCGATTGAGTTTAGTCCATGGGACATTGCTCGATTGAGTTTAGTCCATGGGACATTGCTCGATTAAGTTGAGTCCGTGGACATTGCTCGATTGAGTTGAGTCCGTGGGACATTGCTCGATTGAGTTGAGTCCGTGGGACATTGCTCGATTGAGTTGAGTCCGTGGCACATTGCTCGATTGAGTTG